>OW026321.1:10786542-11096542 GCA_932273695.1 Apotomis betuletana | reverse complement strand
ATTCGAGTCCTGTTTACATTGCAGTGGATCACGTAACATTTCTCTTTCATAATTTACCTTTGTGTCAATATTTATAAAAATAATCATGTCTAATGCTTAGCTATGCTTACAAGGTGGACCGACGACCCGGTTAAGATCGCGGGTAGAAATTGGATGAGGGCGGCGCAAGATCGATCGTTGAGGAGAACTTTGGGGGAGGCCTTTGTCCAGCAGTGGACGTCTATCGGCTGATATGATGATGATGATGATGATGATGATGATGAATGCTTAGCCTAACTATTCCTTTCTTTTGCAGCTTTTGGCAGACGACACCAACAAAATAGCGGATCAGGTCCAGAACAAAGCAGAAGCCATCAAGAAGGCGATATCTAATGTGAGTATGCCTACAGAAAGAAATAATGAAATACATTTAGTCGAGACGAGACCATCACTTCATTGCATAGTATAAAATAAAGTCGCTTCCTGCACGGCTAGCATAACTTTGACACGCGACTCTTTCTCGCGCGAGATATACTACCTGTCTCTATCTGTACAGTACTATGAGAGAGTGACGGATGATGCTATCTCGCGCGACATGAGTCGCGTGTCAAAGTTATGCTAGACGTGCTGGTGTCCCTATGTATGCTTAGGTCTTTATAACTACGCAACGGATTTGTTGCGGGTATTTTTAATTGATATTGATTCAAAAGGAAGGTTTATATGTATAACATATGCATAATTTAGCAGCATTGCGCCGTGCGAAGCCGGGGCGGGTCGCTAGTATATTATAGAAGGAATATTAAGAATCGGAAATACATGTAAAGGGATCGGAACGACAGATGACACAGAGTTATAGCCTAGCAAGCGTCGGTCCGGCCCAGGGATAAGTGGCGCTACAAACAACTTTCATATGGCAATAATGTGCATATTTTATGTTTGCATTATTAAACGTCAGTCGAGGATTTGTCATTATCAAAATTCAAAACTTTGTTCCGTTTAGGTTCACTTCGTCCACATTCCCATTTCGTTCACATTCCTACTTCGTCCAAAATCCCACTTTGTTAACATTGCCATTTCGTCCATATTTCCACTTCGGCCTCTTCCCACTTCGTCCTCTTCCCACTTCGTCCACATTCACACTTCGTCCTCTTCCCACTTCGTCCACATTCACACTTCGTCCTCTTCCCACTTCGTCCACATTCACACTTCGTCCTCTTCCCACTTCGTCCTCTTCCCACTTCGTCCACATTCCCACTTCGGCCTCTTCCTACTTCGTCCACATTCCCACTTCGGCCTCTTCCCACTTCGTCCTCTTCCCACTTCGTCCACATTCCCACTTCGGCCTCTTCCCACTTCGTCCACATTCCCACTTCGGCCTCTTCCCACTTCGTCCACATTCCCATTTCGTCCACATTCCCAGTTCATCCGCATTCCCATTGTGTGGAAGGGGACCAATTGGGAATTGGTTGCGGACCGAAATGGGATTTTGGACGAAGTAGGAATATGGACGGAATAGGAATGTTGACAAAATGGGAAGTGGACGATATGGGAATGCTGACAAGACAAAATGGGAAGTTTACGAAATGGGAATTGATTGTGGACGAAGTAGGAAGTTTTAGGAAATGAGAATATGGACGAAGTGAACCTAAAAGCTTTGTTCCTATTGAAAAAATTGACTTTCATCACTGTGGATAGTTTTGACTTTTTTTATGCAAAAATAACTCGAAATTTGCGGAATATTTAGTCCTGTTTCCTCTTCGTTTACATCAGTTCGCCGACTTTCAACGTCAGTTACCAAAAACTTGTCGTCGCCAGTAAAATAATTTAGTACCACAGAAAATCCGCAACATGGCGCGGGTTGTAAAAACCCCTATATTTTTTACACGTGACACTTGTTAGCTAGTAGCATGTTATATGTTGTATGTTTACTCCTTCCCAACACGTATGATGATATTTCAGAATACCGTGTTCAAAGCCAAGTGCAGTTGTCACAGGCTCGCGAAAATTGGAGGGACGCGTATATGCATGGACGAGGTTAAATTTTATAATTTTGTAGTTTTACCAGTGCATAGATATTTGGAAGACTGTGTAAAAGTTGTTTTCCTTACGAAAAAAAAAGTTGTATTCGATATTGGTAGAAAAAAAACTATAATTGGAATTACAGTACGAAATAATTAAATAGGAATATTTTTTTTTAAAACGTGCTTCGATTAGGGTAGGTGGTTATTTTGTATATCGAATTTATAAAATAGACGTTATTTTGTGGTTAGATAAAGTATCTAGTTATATTTAGTAGTTGTTATTATTTAGAGAATAAATATATAAGATAGTGTCGAACCTCTGTGTATTTAGTCAAATGTCGTTAAGACAAGAAAATAGTACATTACTGCAGACGCCGGGAAATAAGGGCTTGCCGGCTGAGTAGGTATAGACGGCCGACCGTAAGGGAGGCCGTCTAGTGATACGAAGCCGGCAAGCCCTTTTCACGGCTAAGGCATGTATAGTGCTTTTCTCAAACATATGCAATGAAATTAAAAAAATACACCACTCAAAAAAACATAATTCAGCTGTTCAGCCAGTTCATGAACACAGACGCCATGTTTAAAAAAAGTATTTTTAATTTTCCCTCCAATTCTCTATATTTTTTTTCTTTAATAAGACCACGTGTGTAGTGTGCGAATATTAGGGCCATTATACACAACCTGATAATAAGAATCTTAGTTTCTATAATAAGTAAAATAGAGGCAGAGGATTTTTAATATTGTCTATGGTCTCTGGTGACTTACGTATAGACGGTATTTTCAGTTCGTGTGTACTAGGCATTAACACGGATATTGTTGGTCCGATGGCTGAATGGGTAGCTACTAGAAAAAATATATATATCAGCTGTTCATACACACAGACGCCATGTTTACATTAAAATTAAAAACAAATTACTTCCCGGCTTAGGCCTTCAATTTTGTATGAAATTCCTTTACAGTTCTCTCGAATTGTTCCGCCCGAAACTTGACACTTCGAAGCCTGTTCTAACGCACGTTACGACGATATTTCATTGCATGTTTGAGAAAAATAATTTTGTTATAATTTAGACGGTAATAATAGGAACGAGCTCAAGTTACCGATTTAAGTATTCGTAGTAACTTCGTGCCTTTAAATGCAGGCACAAAGAGAAGCTCTAGAGAAAGCGGCAGCCGAGAAAGCAGCCGGCAAAGGCAAGGGGAAGGGGAAGGCTCCTCCTCCTCCCCCTCCTCCTCCCCCGAAGGAGGGGGAGGAGCCGCCGCCGCCCCCCATACCGTGTCCCGCGAAGGTGACGGTCCCGAGTTGTGTGCAGTTTGGTGAGTATATATAATTCTCTATTTCTAACTGTAATTCACACACTTTCATGTTCTTTGTCGGCCTATGTGCACAAAACAGATAGGTACAGAAAATCAATCTACATACAAGCGCGCTTGAGCAAACGCACACATAGACATTGCTCACGGACACGATATCTCGGACCAGTTCGGACCATTGCGAGCGTGAGTGCCATCCGCTCGACGTGACCGTGAGCAATGTCTATGTGTGCGTTTGCTCGAGCGCGCGTGTATGTAGATTGATTTCTGTACCTATCTGTTTTGTGCTATTTGTCCTCCTTCTTATAACTTGGGCCCTTCAAACGAAGCGTGAAGAAGCATCTCTCGGACCAGCATGGCAGTGTCGACTGGCATGGCACCGTTGGTTTCTCGTCAGTTGCCATTGCGACTTGGGCTCCCCTTTTTGCTTACCATCAGGGGAAGTGAAGCCACTATGTTGTGCAGTTATAAAAAAAAAAACAAGTAAGGCCAAGACGTCTACGGACACAATTTGCGCCGCCATTTTGCCTCCAGCCCCAAAGGAGATGGCTCGTTTCTCCTACGCTGCCTAGAGTTTAGTTTGGGAAGCGAGAATCTTTATACTACTACTTAAGCAGCGCGGTGTTACCCGCTCATCCCTCGGGAACACTACATTTTTCGGGATAAAAAGTACCCTATGTGTTAATCGAGGGTGTCAACTTTCATGGCTCCGCTCCATAGAAAACTGATTTTATAATAGTATAGATTATTTTATGCCTTTTTAAAATAAAACCTCTTGTTAATAAATATAAGTTTTATTATTAGTTACAATCTTACAATATCTAGTACAAGTAGTATTTTAATAAAAAAAATATAAATATAAACAAATAAATATCAGACCTCACACAAATCGATCGGCTCTAGTCCCAAATTAAGCTCAAGAAGGCTTGTGTTATGGGTACTAGACGACGATATACATACAGTAAACGGCGATAAAGAATGCACATCGGCAATCATCGCATTTCCGAATACAACCGAATGCTAATTTCCATGTACATCAATTATTAGATTAAACGTTCATCAGAATTTGAATTTAGAACTAAGTACTTTATTGTTGTTTTGTTTTGATTTCACGTGGAATATATAGAGCTGTAAAACTCGATGTAATTATATATAGTTATTGCTATAATGTTCTTGTTGGGGAAAAAATCCTAAAAGGGGTTGACTGAGCATTAGCAACTGATGTTATACTACTAGGATACTTAAATGTGGGTTTAAAGATCGACAAAAAGTGTAATTACTTACATTAACATTCTCATGTTTTTTAAATTGGTCGGCTTCTGTTACTAAATATTTATAAACATAATTTCGCGTGACTGGCAAAGTAACGGCTTACCTTTTTTCCCTATAGATGCCATAGTACAAATTTAATATTGTGTAAGTTTTATCAACTCTATATATATATTGACTTGGATATGCGACTGCACTCTCTCGCATTTGAACCACGACTGACAAAACAAACGTCATGGTGTGTGCGACACAGATAACGCTATACGAAGTCGAAATTAGCCGATTGCCTCTTTCCAAAGATCGATGTGCAAACTTTATCGCCGTTTACTGTACTTATATAGATAAATATATACTTAAATACATAGAACAACCATGAATATTCGAGTTCATCATACAAATATTTGCCCTGGCCGGGATGCGAACCCGGGACCGCCGGCTCAGTAGGCAGTTCTCTACAAACCGAGCCAACCGCGTCGTCAATATCGATTATTTGCATATTTTGTGTTTGGTCTTAAACTTTTTGACGGCAATGCATGCGTTTTATTTACAGACATTGTGTGCGATAACGTGGGGTTCGAGTTATTCGCCGACCTCTGCCTGGCGGCCTGGCTGTTCGAGCAGAAAATCGTGGAACGGGTAATTATTACAATAAATATTATATTAAGAGCCCTTATTCCTTTTAAAATGTATTTTTCTCATATTATGACGAATATATTGATATTTTAAACAACTTTTTGAAGTGAATAATACTTTTTACCGAGTTCTAGGTAGTAACGTAGCTATTTCATGCTTTCATTGCGTGCAGTCTAAAATAAGTTGAAATAACGAATTTTCCACGTGAATTTTGTCAATTTAGAGTAGTTTTTCGAACAAAAATTATCAATGAAAAATTTAAACTGTAGGTTCCAAATATATACCAATAAATCTCAATAGCCCTGTTCTAGGTAGTAACATCAATAATATGTTAAGAAACATGTTTGATCATAGAGAAAAATGTCTTAACAATCAGCATTTTAAAAGGAATAAGGCCTCTTAAAGCCTTACCAGAAATATACGAGGATGCGCCATATTGCGGAATTTCGCTGGAACTAATTTCTTACACTGACAATGATTTTATAATGGTTAGTCAACAATGTCAATGTCAGTCGTGGCGATTTCTTTAAAAGACAAATATTTAAAAATATCCGAAGAAAATGCCGAAAACCATTCACAGTCGTGATCGTAAGATTATAAATAAAGTGTACATGTGTTTACTACACCAAAAACAGTCAGGAAAAAAGTGCATTCCATTAAATTATATTACGAGGTTAACATGGTGGAACTAACAGATATTTAAAACTAATGTCATTATAGTGGGTTGCGATTGGTTGCAAATGGTTGCCATATAAATCTTATAAATAGCGCCCTCTTGACAATCCTCATATATTTCTGGTCAGGCTTTACCTAACATTGATTTGGAGTATCTATATATCTCCTTTACGGTATCCTGCCTTTTCGCCGAAATATTTTCCCCAACTGATTCATTTCCCAACTCACGATTTTTTCTTAAAGCAATAAAAAATCTCAGTGTATTTTTTTATGCTCTTATAGAATACAGTAGGTTAGCTTAGGTTTGTTTTATGAAAGTTCCGAAAAAAGTATGGTTTCAGAGAAAATCGTGAGTTGGGAAATGAAACAGTTTGGGAAGTGATACTTTGGAAAACAATCTTTGGCCATACATACATTAGTACTCCCGCCTTTACGTGTACGCATGTAATAATTAGTTATGACACTAATGTGATGTAATTGTTTTAAGGCGACGGGTAATGCGAAACTAGCGCCACTTTCGTTTTTTTTCTTATACCTTCATAATCTGATATTTTTTTAGAAATAGCACTTTTAAATCACTATATACAATTTGTTCACTGTAGTTTACCTTACAAAACTTGTTCACGTCAAAAGCGGCCACAATAGTTTTGGGCAAGTTTTTAGAGACAACTAAAGAACAAGAAATTGTGTATAATGATTTAATAAACACTAAAGGTGTTTTTCCAGCTCCTAATATCTTGCAATTACTGAAAATTGATCTGGTTTGGAAGATATAATAAAAATTTGTAAGTGGCGCTAGTTTCGCATTACCCGTCCCCTTAAGTATTATTTACGAAAAAAATACTTACTGTTGAGTTTCTTTCGGCTTTCTTCTCAACAGCGGTCTGCTCTTGCGTAATGCCGGTAGATTCACAATCTGACTTGTAAAAGTGCCCCTGTGGCCTACTTACTGAATAAATTATTTCATTTCATTTCATTACGTGCTTGTGAATTTCGTCCGCGCGGAATTAAAGGTCAGAACCCTCTTATTAACTTCTTCGTAGTAGGGTAAAAAGTATCAGATATTAACCATTTGTGGACGCTCAGCTAACCGTGTACCTGAATGTTTTCTTTCAATGTATGGGCTAAAGTATAAATTAGTTTTATGTTCAATAAAAATGTTTTTTATTTCAGGTCAGATTCTACTTGAAGAAAATCCCTTGGTTTGTCTCAGACGTCACGCCGAAAGACTTCAAGTAAGTTGCCCTGTAAGAGATACACTTTCTCTAGACATCAATTATTATTATTTTTATATCAAACAACCTCACACAAATCGATCTAATACCAAATTAAGCTCAAGAAGGCTTGTGTTATGAGTACTAGACGACGATATGCATACTTATATAGATAAATATATACTTAAATACATAGAACAGCCATAAACTCGGGCCATTTAAAGCTTTTAATATACCGTCCTTAGTAATCCCTTCCTTACCGCCCTTATGACACAATGCACTATTGTTTCAGGGAACTTATAGATCTGTGTTGCAACGCGAAGTATAACCGCACCGCGCCGCCGCCGCCGCCGCCGCCTCCGCCCAAGAAGGGGAAAGCAGCACGTAAGCTATTGTTGCTTTCTTCTCTTTCAACTTGTTCCATATTCAACCGACTTCAAAAAAGGAGGAGAAATCTGTACATGGAGAATACCGACCTGAAATAGCAATTTTTCGTGCAAATACAAATACATTTTTTTTTATTGGTAACACCTAGTTACATGTCCTCACTCCTCAATCTTGAGCATAGGTAGTTACTTACTTATTTTACAAATATGCGATCTATGACAATGATAGCCCTTAAATTTTTCAAATGTTCCCTGCTCCGTACCACCGTTTTCAATTCGACTGTATGTTTTATTTTTGTATGTATGTTACGCGGTCATTCCGCCAATGAAAAAAAAGTAAAAGTTGAATAGTTATTTACGATACAAGTGTGGAAGGTAGGTGATTTCAGACGAGCGTGATTTTTAGTCACGAGCGAGGTACGAGCGAGTGATTAAACAAACACGAGTCGGAAATCATCTTACACACGAGTTCCGTACAAAACTTTACTATGCATGTACGAGAAAATAGAAAATACTTTAATACTCACAAAGACTGTTTACATTGGAAAAAAAGTGTTTTGATTTGATTTATCCAACAAGAAGCCGTCGTTCACATTTTTTACTTCTTCAATAACATTTTACGGGCTTAAATTCATGATTCGTCCCTTTATCTCGCCATTATTTCAGCATATTTGCACAAAACAACTTCAAAATAAACTAGACATCAATAAAAAATCTACTACTGCGCATGTGCAAAAGTATTTTTTAATATTCGTCTTATGTCAAAATGGCACAAGCGCGTGTACATTCAGCCAAATTTATTTAATGAATAACGATTAAAAGTTCGTTTATTAATCAAATTTTATATCTAATGTAATTAATGACGAGTTAAATGAATTAATTAATGAAATATTGGTTTTATTGTACTTTTATACGTGATAATAATCGGTATTTGACTTATTTATCAAACTTTTTGTAAATAATTAAACCTCTTTGTGTCAGGCTGTCAGATACGGCTAGAAATTAAAAAAAAATTGAAAAGTAAAAAGCACTAGTGCGGAAAAGTAGTACTTTCCGCACAGTTTGAATGCCTAGAATACGCTCTTTTCGAGCACATGCATTGTAAAAGTATTTGTGTTACACAGCGGCGCCGGCGCCGGCGGAGGCGGCTCCGACCGGGGAGCCGGTGGAGATCAGCTCGGAGGCGCTGCAGGAGCTCGGGCAGAGGTTCAGGGGGTACGTCGACGAGGCCGTCTTCATCGTCTCCGTGAGTCACATGTTTCAGGATAACTTTCACTTGCTTCTTTCAGGCAAACTTGCTGTTAAACCAATGATACAAAGATCAAAACTTGAAGAAAAAAAAAATGAGTTACCTGGTGGAAGAGACCGGGAATCGAACCCGGTACTTCTGGATTGCCGGTCCAGCGCGTTAACCACTTCGCTACCCTAACTCGCGAGCAACCGTTTAGGTTCACTTCGTCCACATTCCCATTTCGTTCACCTTCCTACTTCGTCCAAAATCCCACTTCGTCCGCAATCAATTCCCAACTCGTCCACTTCCCATTTTGTCAGCATTCCCATTTCGTCCACTTCCCATATTGTCAACATTCCCATTTCGTCCATATTCCTACTTCGTCCAAAATCCCATTTCGTCCGCAACCAATTCCCAATTCGTCCACTCCCACACAATGGGAATGCGGACGAACTGGGAATGTGGACGAAATGGGAAAGTTGACGAAGTGGGATTTTGGACGAAGTAGGAATGTGAACGAAATGGGAATGTGGTGTGTGTCGAAGTGAACCTAAACGCGAGCAACCTATCGAACTTTTCCTTATGCTTTGTGTGTCGATCTTTGCATTGTTTACTTGAAAGGTTTTACGCTGGAGTTAGCATAAGGACATGTTGACAGATTATTATAAGGATGCTAACAAATGGCGCCTTTATGTGAGCCCGCGCATTGGGACATTTTACTTAAGAGGCCTTATTCCTTTTAAAATTTATTCTTTTATAATTATGACAAATATATTGAATAATTTCAACCGACTTTTTGAAGTGAATAATACTTTTCCCCGAGTTCTAGGTAGTAATATAGCTATTTCATGCTTTCATTGCGTGCAGTCGAAAATAAGTTTAAGAAACCAGTTTTCTGCGTGAATTTTGTCAAATTATCTATGAAACAGAAATTATGAATGAAAAATTCAAACTGAAGGTTTCAAATATATACCAATAAACCGCAATGGCCCTGTCCCAAGTGACATTGATAACATAAAAAAAAATACTTCATTAACTCAGTAAACAATATTTCAATAGGCCGATTTCTCTTTTTAAGTGTTTCATAAACCTGTGTTAAGAATCATGTTTGATCATAAAGAAAAATGTCTAAAATATCAGCATTTTAGAACGGATAAGGCCAAAAGCCTTCATATTTTAAATTTTTTAAAATATTTGTTCTTGGGTCATGGATGTTATCTATATATCGTCGTCTAGTACCCATAGTACAAGCTTTGCTTAGTTTGGGACTAGGTCGATTTGTGTATGATTGTCCCTTAATATTTATTTATTTATTTATTTATTCATTCATTCATTCATTTATTCATTCATTCATTCATTCACTCATTCATTCATTCACTCATTCATTCATTCATTAATTCATTCATTTATTTATTTATTTATTTATTTATTTACTTATTTATTTATTTATTTATTTATTTATTTACTTATTTATTTATTTATTTATTTACTTATTTATTTATTTATTTATTTATTTATTTATTTATTTATTTATTTATTTATTTATTCATTCATTTATCCTCAAATCCCCCAGGACGAAGAGTTCTGGACCTCCCCGCACGTGTACAAGGACATGAAGAAGCACGACTACTGGCTGTACCGCAAGCTGCAGTACGCGTGCGCCGTGCTGTTCAAGGGGGACCTCAACTACCGCAAGCTGGTCGGGGAGAAGAACTGGCCTCCTACCACGCCTTTCCTGGCTGCTTTACAAGGTAAGGTGTTCGCATTGTTGTGTTCCGGTGTGGGGGTAAGATAGCCGGTGAAATTACTAGCATAGAGGCATTCTATCTTCGTCCTCCGGGTAGGCAAGCACTTGTGACTCCTCTGGTGTTGCAGGTGTTTATGGGCGACGGTAATCGCGCACCATCAGGCGATACGTTTGCTCGTTTGCCCCCTATGACATAAAAAAAAAAAAAACTATTCAAAACTAAACGTTTCAAGGCGAAACAATGACTCCATAGAGCGTCTCGTTGTCCAGGGCAAAGTGGAGGGAACCAGATCACGTGGAATATCACCCATGCGATGGACCGACCAGATCAAATCGGCTGTGGGCGGACCTTTGCATGAGTGCACCAGAATGTCTGTAAATCGCGAGCAATGGCGTAAAATCGTACAGCGAACAATATCTGCCTCTAATAGTACTACGAGTTGATCACGACTGCTCTGTAAAGAGTGAAACGACTAAGAAGAAGATTCAAAACTAGCTTTTGCCCGCGTCTATGGCTTTTGCCCGCGACTACGTACGCGTGGAACTTGATAGATAGATAGACAGATTAGATAGATTTATTTATTTCATAATATAAAATGTCAGTATAAATTACGCTAAGACAATTTACATGCATTTATACTATGATCGTCATAAAGATAAAAATGAGATAATATAATAATAGGTAGTAAAAAACATAACAATAGATTGGAACAAAAGATATTTACATGTCATAATCATAATAATAAGAATATCTCCTTAAGGGATTGTCAAAAATTCTAAAAATACCAACTACGAACAATATTTATACACGGTGCGAAATACAACAATTATTATATGTTACTACGTCAAATAATTTGATAAAAGGGATTATTAAAAGCGCCTAAGCAAATGTAAGAGCAATTGTGCTTTTGGTCTAATTATTACATTTCCTACAGGGCCGCACCCCAACAGAAATGTTCACTCACTTTTCAATCTTTTTAGGTATAATTTCCAGGATGAAAACTATCCTATGTCCTTCCTCGTATCTTAAACTATCTCTATGCCAAAAGTCGTCAAAATCGATTCAGCAGCGGTTTAATCGTGAAGAGGTAACATACAGACAGACACACTTTCACATTTATAATATTAGTATGGATACGGTATTTGATTATAGTGAAAATTAATTATTTCATTGAAATCGCTAAACATACATTCAAAAATACTCGGAACCAAATAAACTACCACTAACTTTTGGACATTTCACTGTTTTTAATTGGTCAATAACTAAAAATAAGACGTGTTTTGATTATTGTCTTTTATGACGTCACATGCCTGTATCATCATAGAAGCTTCATACTAACAGATCGTTTTTAACATTTCATAAAGAGTAGCTGATTTGAGCTGCCATCAAATACCGTATTGACTACATTTCATATTTCTGACAGGTAGAAATAGTATGAAGCTTCTATGATGATACAGGCATGTGACGTCATAAAAAACAGTAGTCAAAACACGTCTTCTTTTTAGTTAGTGTACAATTAAAAATAGTTGTCCAAAAGTTAGTGATAGTTTATTTGGTTCCGCGTATTTTTTAATGTGTGTTTAGTGGTTTCAATGCCACAATAGACATGTTGACTGGTGTTGAATTCTACAGCGTAATGTAGTTATATGAATAAAATTAGCTAAATATATCACGAAACGAAGAAAAAAAAAATCCAGAAAAATAAATCTTTTTGGAAATATGTGACTTCAAAGGTACGCAAATTTTATGATATATTTTTCTAATCCAAAAGAATTTTTAAAAATGTTTTCAGAATCCTCATAATTTGACAAAACAATAATTGTATGACAACCATGAACTTAAGAGTCCGCAGCAAGGTCCGCTCAACTCCGCGTTGAGATCGCGCGCTTACGCTTTAAAATGTTGTTGTTTCACCTAGAGGAAGACAGGGCGCTAGCAGTAAAGCGAGAGCGCGCTAGGAGCAAAGAGTATGTAATCACTACGTTTTAAGAGACGGGAGTGCCATACGAAACATACTGCCAATATGAAGCCGCAAACAATATCAGTGTCAGTGTCAACTCATGACATAATGCCAACATCAAGAACAAAATAGGGATGTCACATGTTACACAAATTATCGAATTATCGATATCGATATCGGTATTTAAAAAAAATGGTTCAGGCGGGGTTCGCATTCGCACCCGCGTCTCCAACGGCTTTCCGGTAATTTAAATCATTAAATATTTCGCTTCAATGTAAACATTTGGTTTACTTTAGGTTACTGACTTCATAAAAAAAAACAAAAGTGTGCAAATAATTTTATTTCGTTCAAACTTTGCTTGGCTTGCTGATAAACATAGACGAAAAAAGCCGTTTCATCACTCCAGTCTGTGCTCCAGGTTGGAAGTTCTGCAACACAAATAATACAGGGTAAACAGAAAATTACAGAGTAAAATGAATCTGTTTGTCCAGATGAAACCGTACCATTCATAGTCCATTGAAGATTTTTCGTAAAATATTTCTGTGACCATAATCTAACTCAAACTGGCATAAAAAGTAGTGGCTTTTGCTTGAAGAAAGATATTCCGTATTTACCCAGGTATTTTTCACTTCAAATGAAAATTATCGATAAAACTTACATACAGCACTATTGTTTACATACGTATAAGGGTATGTATTATTTTACCCGAAATACCAAGTTTTCAATGAAACTTACGATTAACATGGTTATAACACGCAGTAATTAATTATATTTTTTACTTACCGATCTTCGTCCGGTGGAAATCTTGCCATGAATAGTCTTTTTTGACCGTCCATTCGACACGTTTTCATTCTGCATATTTCGCACTTTTTCCTTTTCAATCCACTCATTTTTGCAATTGTGATTGTCTTGTGTACCTTCTAGACGACCACTACACCCAAAGAATGCAAATTATTAGATTATTTGTGAAATTTGAATTATTTTAAAAGATCGCAGAACCTTGACAAAACCACCAGACAACACAACAAAAGAGAAACGTCAACTAATATGGCATGGCGGACAAAAATGGCGGCTGAAGTACAACCCGCCTAAATTCGATTGTCGCCAATTATCTAATGCTTTGTAGGTTTCAACGTTCTTTCAAACTTAGATAGGTAAAAATTCACCCCCGTTTCATATAGCCGTTGTCGTTCGTTTTTTACCTTGAGAGTTGCGCGAGGCTGGCTAGGAGTAGCTATGATAAGGGCGGTGCTTACCGCCGCCCCCCCCGGACCGTTCCCCGCGCTAGAGTAATTCGCTGCAGTTTCGCAGCAATTTTTTGTAATTTATTTTAAGGTTTTCGTAGTTACGCTCTCATTTTAAAACTACGAGATCAATTTTGATAAATCTTTTTTCTTATCAAACTGCATAGTTTAATCGACACCGGAAATAGGTTTTGACTTCAATCTAAACTATATTTTGGTCGTAGTATGCCGCCAAACTGAACAACTTTCTGGGGTCTAAAAATGCAAAACTTGTACTCGCTCCATTTTCTTTCTATTAACATTTCAAGAGTCATAAACTAGTTTTAGCCCTAGATATATCTTATCTCATTATATTTAGAGAATTTCATGATAATGTGACATGTTATATTAAAATAAGGACGTAACTACGTTTGTATGAAGAATCGAGCTTGCTGCGGACTCTTAAACGCACTTTTTCACGGTGAAAATGGAAAATTTCTTAATATCTACATACAATTATTGGTACCTATACCGGCCTGTGACATCACTAGCCTGGACGCCAATTGTATGGAGCGTTTTTAGCGCTACGTAGGAATGTTGAACTTTGACGGTCATTTCTGACTTGTAGAGCAGTTTAAGTGTAGTCAGTCCCATATAGACATTTGATCACAATAAAAAATAGAATCGATTGTCATCCTCAAAAAAATTAGTCAAATACCGTATTGTTATTCGATCGTGGCAGGTTTCCAGCCGGCGCCGCTGATCGCGTGCCGCACGGTGAAGTGCGACCTGATCTGCGGCCTGAAGGGGGGCAAGGCCGACGCGGCCGCCAAGGTCGACCCCAAGTGGATGCAGACCGGGGACTTCGGGTACGTTATAGTTATAGTTATTTATTCAGTAAACAATATACATTGCATTTGAATATTTACATTAAAACACAAATCAGGTACACTTTAACAATCTAAAGTCCATTCATCCTTACTTGTCCTATTTAGTAAACAAGATCCTAACCTCAAAATTGACATTGAATGCTGAGACGAGTTGTTTTCTCACAAGTAAATTAATTCAATGTATAAAATTTGCAGCGTAATATTTAGAACAGAAGCTTACGTGAATTTATTTGTCAGAAAATACTAACTTTCGGCGATAAAGTCATACTTTGAGGTTGGCCGCCAAGGTCAACCCCAAGTGGATGCAGACCGGGGACTTCGGGTGCGTTATAGTTATAGTTATTTATTCAGTAAACAATATACATTGCATTTGAATATTTACATTAAAACACAAATCAGGTAAAGCCTGACCAGAAATATATGAGGATTGTCAAGAGGGCGCTATTTATAAGATTAATATGGCAACAATTATCCAACCAATCGCAACTCACTATAATGACATTAGTTTTAAATACCTGTCAGTTCCACTATGTTAACCTCGTAATATCATTTAATGGAATGCACTCTTTTCCAGACTGTTTTTCGTGTAGTAAACACATGTACACTTTATTTATAATCTTACTTTCACGACTGTGAATGGTTTTCGGCATTTTCTTTTAATAATTTTAAATATTTGTCTTTTTAAAGAAATCGCCACGAATGACAGTGACAATGTTGACAAAGGACCATAAAATCATTGCCAGTGTAAGAAATTAGTCCCAGTGAAATTCCGCAATATGGCGCATCCTCATATATTTCTGGTCAGGCTTTACACTTTAACAATCTAGCTTATATTAGACTATTTATACTATTATTTATACTCAAGTTAAAATAATCAACAATAAATTTAGTCCTATATTAATTATACACATTCTAAAATCTATTTTCTTGTCAAATTTTACTTAATAATATACAATAAAATAATAATAAAAAAAAAACAAAACGTATCGATGTTGAAGAGGGCGGCTGCAGGTTCCGAAATTAGGGCTTGTGCACACATCATACAAGGCCCCACAGACAACCCCCACTAGACGGAGCATGTAAGGGCTTGTGCACAAATCACGTGAGGTTTTTTCGGCTACTTTTTGACCCCCCCCTCCCCCCTGGTGATATTTGGTGAGGTTCTTTGCTAACTCCCCCTCCCCCATACTACCTCACGTGTATTTTTTTTTTGCCAGAATTTCGTAAAATAGACTCGCCAAATTTTAAGTATTTAACAAGTGAGGATTTATTTTTAACGAAACCGAGAAAAAATATCGATTTTTCTTAGTCTTCGTTCATAGTAGAAAAATACACGTGAGGTCTCCTTATACCCCTCCCTCCCCCAACGTGATCTTTCGTGATTTTTTCGCGACCCCCCTCCCCCCCTATCGAACCTCACGTGATTTGTGCACAAGCCCTAAGGCGACCCGCGCGCACCAACGATATGGTACGGCAGAACATTAAAGTATCAACACGGCGGCCACCGTTTAGTTGCGTCCTTGTTTATGATCCATGCGTACGTCAACGAAAAAAAAAATTAAATAAATAACATGGTAAATTGTAGTGTTAAGTGGTGTAGAGACCTCATAAACATGGACGCAACTAAACGGTGGCCGCCGTGTTGATACTTTAATGTTCTGCCGTACCATATCGTTGGTGCGCGCGGGCCGCCTTACATGCTCCGTCTAGTGGGGGTTGTCTGTGCAAGGCCCACAGTAAAGCCGGAACCCCACTGCTGCGCACGCTACGCACGCACACGCTACACACGACGCCCACGTGGATCCATTGGTCTGGCTGCGTGTATCAACGTTTTCACAGCAACCAATGCACGCACACGTAAAACGTGTGGGCCACGTGGATACATTGGTCAGCTACGTGTATCCAGATTCTCCACTGCGGGCCACGCACATGCACGCGTGCGCGAGAGGCACACTCGCTCATCAGCGTTGCCAGAGCTACGGAAAAATCCGTAGATCTACGGAATTTAGGCTTTGTGTCCAGATCTACGAAAACTATCGGGGAACCTGCGGAATTTCAGACTACTTTTATTTTATTGTCAAAACATGAAATAAACGAAACGGAATGTTAAAATAAAATCGGTC
Source organism: Apotomis betuletana (assembly GCA_932273695.1). Lineage (NCBI taxonomy): Eukaryota > Metazoa > Arthropoda > Insecta > Lepidoptera > Tortricidae > Apotomis > Apotomis betuletana. Next base: position 11,079,879 of record OW026321.1, on the reverse strand, counting down.
AAGCCGTTTCTGAGTTATCACAAAAATTCATAATTTTCGTTAGAATGACGTAAGTGCCGCGCGGTGTCCTTATGCTATCGACATAAAAGTTTTAATCCCATTAAATGCTGATTTTTGATTAGTACTTATGCCCTCTAGTATGGAATAGCAAAACTCGTTTTTGAAATTTTTCTTGACAGTTTTTTCTTGAAATGGTGAGTAGCGGAACTAATTGCATGTCAATAACATGTTAATAATGTTTTTTTTTTTTTTTTGATAATGTTGTGTCCATACCGTCGCTGGTAAACGCTTGGAAATACCAAAAAAAAGTAAATCTAGGTAGGTGTCAAATCAAAAGGAAAGTTGAAGACAAGTGTGTACTCGTGTATTATTTTATCTCTTGCTTATATTATATGGGTAAGAGCGAAAAGTGAATATAGTGTTACCTATACTTTTGGTGCGACGTGTATTAATTACCATTGTACCAAATATATAATAAATACATTTTTATTATTTCTCACGTGTTTTCTAAATCAATTGTTCAGCGAAGAAAAAGCTTACTTCTTAAAATACAAACAGAAATCAGGAATCAAACCTGGCCTCAATGTCTTCACAGACAAAGCTTTATTCGAGTATTATTCCATCAGGAATCGAACCTGACCTCAATGTCTTCACAAACAGAGCTTTATTCGAGTATTATTCCATCAGGAATCAAACCTGGCCTCAATGTCTTCACAGACAGAGCTTTATTCGAGTATTATTCCATCAGGAATCGAACCTGACCTCAATGTCTTCACAAACAGAGCTTTATTCGAGTATTATTCCATCAGGAATCGAACCTGACCTCAATGTCTTCACAAACAGAGCTTTATGCGAGTATTATTCCATCAGGAATCGAACCTGACCTCAATGTCTTCACAAACAGAGCTTTATTCGAGTATTATTCCATCAGGAATCGAACCTGACCTCAATGTCTTCACAAACAGAGCTTTATGCGAGTATTATTCCATCAGGAATCGAACCTGACCTCAATGTCTTCACAAACAGAGCTTTATTCGAGTATTATTCCATCAGGAATCAAACCTGGCCTCAATGTCTTCACAGACAGAGTTTCATACGAGTATTAAACCACCAGGAATCAAACCTGAGCTCACTGGCTTCACAGCCGAAGGTTCATCCGAGTACCATATAACTAGGAACACAACACAGTTCACAAGTAGAGCTTCATTCAAGGGCAGAACAGAAATCGAATCCGAGACCAGTGTTGCTCCGTAGATGTATTTCCATGAATTTAAGATTGGCTCAGTCATTTAGAATAGAAGAATTAAATATTTTTTACTTTCAAGGAATTAAATGACAGTGGATTTTTCAACGGTGTCAAAATGTCAATGACGTGTGTTTTTTTAAATATATTTCACAGACTATGGTTTCCGATGTTATTTTTTTAATGATATGACTAGACTGACGTGTAAAAACCACATTTTGAAAGAAGGTAGCGTGTTCTACTCTGCACCAGATGTCACTACACCAGCGATTGCAGTCTCTTAAAACTATTAAATAACAGTAAAGTAAAGTACTGTGTAAGTTTACTTAGCGAGTCAAAATACGGAATTCGAGTAATCGGGATGTTTTTAACCACTTTTTTGGTTTTTTTTTTGCGAACATGGCAACCCCACATTTTGTGAAAAGGCCTCCTTATAGATACGGCATTTGTCCGTAGCGTGAACAGCGTGGCGTGGGTCGCAGTGGGGCTTTGCTTGCCACGCGCACTAGTGTGTGCGTGGCAGGCACTTCGGTACAGACCACGCGTGTATCAGTGACGTCATTTCGTGCGCAGCGTGCCCGTGCACTGCTGTGGAAGTATCTACCTACATTTTCATACAAAGCGTTTACGTACCCACGTGTGTAGCTCGACCGTGCGCAGCAGTGGGCTTCCGGCTTTATTCCATCAGGAATCAAACCTGGCCTCAATGTCTTCACAGACAGAGTTTCATACGAGTATTAAACCACCAGGAATCAAACCTGAGCTCACTGGCTTCACAGCCGAAGGTTCATCCGAGTACCATATAACTAGGAACACAACACAGTTCACAAGTAGAGCTTCATTCAAGGGCAGAACAGAAATCGAATCCGAGACCAGTGTTGCTCCGTAGATGTATTTCCATGAATTTAAGATTGGCTCAGTCATTTAGAATAGAAGAATTAAATATTTTTTACTTTCAAGGAATTAAATGACAGTGGATTTTTCAACGGTGTCAAAATGTCAATGACGTGTGTTTTTTTAAATATATTTCACAGACTATGGTTTCCGATGTTATTTTTTTAATGATATGACTAGACTGACGTGTAAAAACCACATTTTGAAAGAAGGTAGCGTGTTCTACTCTGCACCAGATGTCACTACACCAGCGATTGCAGTCTCTTAAAACTATTAAATAACAGTAAAGTAAAGTACTGTGTAAGTTTACTTAGCGAGTCAAAATACGGAATTCGAGTAATCGGGATGTTTTTAACCACTTTTTTGGTTTTTTTTTTGCGAACATGGCAACCCCACATTTTGTGAAAAGGCCTCCTTATAGATACGGCATTTGTCCGTAGCGTGAACAGCGTGGCGTGGGTCGCAGTGGGGCTTTGCTTGCCACGCGCACTAGTGTGTGCGTGGCAGGCACTTCGGTACAGACCACGCGTGTATCAGTGACGTCATTTCGTGCGCAGCGTGCCCGTGCACTGCTGTGGAAGTATCTACCTACATTTTCATACAAAGCGTTTACGTACCCACGTGTGTAGCTCGACCGTGCGCAGCAGTGGGCTTCCGGCTTTAGAGGCCACGCACGCATAGTTGTGGCCTTGTAAGGAAGCTCAAAGTTGCACAGCGCGTTATGGAAAGGGCTATGCTCGGTGTTTCTTTGTGAGATCAAATCAGAAATGAGGAGATCTGTGAATGAACAAAAGTCGCTGATATAGTCCGATTAGCATGCTGAAGTGGCAGTGGGCGGAGCACATAGCACGTAGAACTGACGGCCGATGGGGCAGTAAGGTTCTCGAATGGAGGCCACGCACCGGCAAGCGCAGCGTGGGACGTCCACCCACAAGGTGGACAGACGATCTGATAAAGGTTCCAGGAAGCCGCTGGATGCAGGCCGCTTCCAACAGGCTGATCTGGAAGACAGGACGTCCTGTGGCTGAAATGATGATGATGATGATGCACAAATCATACGAGGTTATATCGGCTACTTTTTGACCACCCTTTTCCCCCTCCCCTCTGGTGACATTTGGTGAGGTTCTCTGTTTGCCCTCACGTGTATTGTGTTCACCAGAATTTCGTTAAATCGACTCGCTATTTTGAAGTACCCTTGTTTGATACAGTGAATTATACTACAAGACGACGAGACGCGGTTGGTGTAGTTTGTAGTGCAGCCTACGGAGTCGGCGGTCCTGGTTTCGAATCCCGGCCGGGGCAAAATATTTGTGATGAACTCGAATATTTGTTCCTGGGTCATGGATGTTATCTATGTATGTATTTATATATTGAGTATATCGTCGTCTCCCTTTGCTTAGTTTGGGTCTAAGGCGATTTGTGCGACGCGTGGAACTTGGAAGTATGGAAGCAACCTCGTACAACACGATAGATATCCACCTAATCACCTTAGTTAATAAAAGGGATTATTAAAAGCGCCTAAGCAAATGTAAGAGCAATTGTGCTTTTGGTCTAATAATTACACTTCCTACAGGGTCATCAATGTCATCATGAATTACTTTCTAATTTTTCAATCTTTTTAGGGATAATTTCCAGGATGAAAACTATCCTATGTCCTTCCTCGGACCTTAAACTATCTCCATCCCAAATTTCACCAAAATCGATTCAGCGGTTTAAGCGTGAAGAGGTAACAGACAGACAGACACACTTTCGCATTTATAATACTAGCTGTGCCCCGCGGTGTTACCCGCTCATCTCACGGGAACACTCAATTTATTCGGGATGAAAAGTATCCTATGTCCTTTCCTGGGTCTCAAACTATCTTCATACCAAATTTCATCTAAGTCGGTTCAGCGGTTTAAGCGTGAAGAGGTAACGGACAGACAGACACACTTTCGCATTTATAATACTAGCGGTGCCCCGCGGTGTTACCCGCTCATCTTACGGGAACACTCAATTTATTCGGGATGAAAAGTATCCTATGTCCTATCCCGGGTCTCAAACTATCTCCATACCAAATTTCCTCTAAGTCGGTTCAGCGGTTTAAGCGTGAAGAGGTAACAGACAGACAGACAGACACACTTTCATCATCATCATCATATCAGCCTATAGACGTCCACTGCTGGACAAAGGCCTCCCCCAAAGTTCTCCACAACGATCGATCTTGCGCCGCCCTCATCCAATTTCTACCCGCGATCTTAACCAGGTCGTCGGTCCACCTTGTTGAAGGCCTTCCAACGCTGCGTCTTCCGGTCCGCGGTCGCCACTCAAGAACCTTTCTGCCCCAACGGCCATCGATTCTACGAGCAATGTGACACACTTTCGCATTTATCGCATTTTCTCACTTGTCCGGGCCATAAACATGCTGAACCAAATATCAACTAAAACTGATTTATTTAACTGTTCTCTGGCTGAATTCACAAAAGTTGCTTATGAATTGTTATGTTATCCCGATAATATTTAGGTAGTAGGTATATGTAGGTACCTACCTATATATTGTTTGTTATAAGTAATCTACTGTGTTTTTTTAAATTGAAAACGTATATATATTTCTTTGCATATGGTTATTTATTCTGTATAATATGTATCACGTGTTGGATTAGTCTGTAAGTGATATGTATCTTTCAATTAATAAATAAATAATAATAAATAAATAATTATAGCGTGTGACACTAAGAAGACGCCCCGTATGCGTGTTTTAGAGAGAGAGCACGCCTACTTACTGGGCGCTTTTCAAAAAGGACCAATAGAGGTAGACCCCCGGCTCGCTTCCTAACGGACTAAGCCGCGGGTCAATGTATAATGGTCGCACGCGCGGCCATGTTTTCGAATCACAGAGGCGCTTGCAGCGCTGCCGGAGTTCACAGCTCGCATTGTCCGGTTGCTGGTATCCGTTGGTAAAAACGTGGCGCGTGTCTGACCCTAAGACCAATCATAACTTTGTTATTTGTAATTAAAGTGTAGTGGGTTGTATTGTGTATCAATAAACTGTTTAACTTCAGTGCCGGTTATTATTATACCTACGCCCCGCTATATAATTTATAATATTAGTATGGATTGTTTTCGTTCCAGTGTGATCCAGTTCTGCCCGAAGGCAGAGCCGCTGAAGGTTGCGGACCGGCCGTGCCGCGCCTACTGCGCCGAGTGCCTCGGCATCGGCTGCCCCGACTACGAGCCCTTCTGGTGACCGGCCGGATGGTGGGTACCAAGATACTTACTATATACTTACTTCGATGACTCTATAAGTAACGGGACTAAAAAAACTGTTTAGTCCATCAGTTAGAGTATTAAAATATAATAAACACGTAAGGCCTGACCAGAAATATATGAGGATGCGCCATATTGCGGAATTTCACTGGAACTAATTTCTTACACTGGCAATGATTTTATGATGGTTGTCAACAATGTCAATGTCATTCGTGGTGATTTCTTTAAAACACAAATATTTAAAATTATCCAAAGAAAATGCCTGAAACCATTCACAGTCATGAACGTAAGATTATAAATTAAGTGTAGGTACACGTGTTTACTACACGAAAAACAGTCAGGAAAAGAAGTGCAAATGATACTACAAGGTTAACATAGTGGAACTGACAGGTATTTAAACTAATGTCATTATATGCAGTGGGTTGCGATTGGTTGCAAAATTGTTGCCATATAAGTCTTATAAATAGCGCCCTCTTGACAATCCTCATATATTTCTGGTCAGGCTCTACATATTTTTTCATTTGATTATCAAACGAAAAATGACAATGATACGAGTTTTGAAGTTTCGCATGACGTCACTTGTGGGTACCATTTTTACTTAAGTGACGTCACTAACCCCCCACTCCAAATATTTTTCAATATTCTAACTGACGGACTTAATAGAATTTTGCATTTTTAACCAAGGCCGCACCCGTATTACTCAGTGAGTCTTGGCCTCCGATAAAAGATTCCGCCATTCCTGGCGATTTACTTATTCTCTCCATACAAATATTGATATTATGTTATATAATGACGTCACGATTAGGTGGCTATTTGTATGGAGCGTTTTTAGCGCTCCGTAGGAATGTTGAATTTTTTAGACTTTTAGAGCAGTCTAAATCTAGTTAAACCTTATAGATACTTGATCCCAATAAAACATAGAATTGATGGACATCCTAAAAAAAAAACATTATTCCCGAGTGTCCCCTCAGGCGAAGTTGGGTAGATTCCCTGGAGGGATGTTTTAGAACAAATACTAAACTGTTTTCTTCTTTGTTCCAGATATTCCTTCCTACTCATTTTGATCGCTGCAATTATTATTTTTATCACGTAAATCAATTTACCTCACCATGTTATAAATAAAAGATTTTAATTTAAAAATATTCGTTTTATTTACAAATATATCTTACATTATGTACAGAATAAAAGTTGCAATAAATAGATAAAAGTACGTTGGTTTCACAATTTTTTATTTATCACATTATGCATAGTTGCGAAATAATATAGAAATTTCTATACAACTTTGTATTTACTGGCTTAGGGTTAGTTCAGCGATCAATAAAATGGCTGAGATTTGACATTTACTCTTGGAATAAACATTATTCCATTATAGTCAAGTAGAAACTTGAACATTAATTACGAGAAAAAAGGTGTTATAAATGTTATGATAAACAAAGTTATTGATAAGTTAAGTTCTTTTAAATAGAATTCGGTATTTATTTCGCAAGAAGAACGAAGGATTGAGCAGCATTCCGGTAAACAATGTTTTTAATTTGGCTGATGACAAATCGCTACTGAAGTTTAATAATGCAAATATATGACGTATGCATTATTGCCATATGAAAGCTGTTTGTAGCACGCGGTTGGCTCGGTTTGTAGACACCTACCTACTGAGCCGGCGGTCATGGTTTCGAATCCCGACCGGGGCAAATATTTGTGTGATGAACTCTAATATTTGTTCCTGGGTCATGGATGTTATCTATATATGTATTTATATATATTATTTATATCGTCGTCTAGTACCCATACATAGTACAAGATTTGCTTAGTTTGGGACTAGGACGATTTGTGTATGATTGTCCCTTAATATTTATAAAAAAAAAACTATCAGTAATAATTTAGATATTATATTACTAAATAGTCGTCGACATATTAGTTATTTATTTGCATTGAATAACTTTATTTATCATAGCAAGGACCTGAACAGCTGCGGGTTAGACGAAGACGATGTCCAGGATAGAGCGAAGTGGAAGCAAAAATGCAGGAAAGCCGACCCCGTCCCCAGACGGGACAAACGATCGGAGGATGATGATGAATCATAGCAAAATCGAATATTGTTTAAAAATCTCGTAAATACATTGAAGGCGTGTTAGCTAGGCGCTTAGGTGCATGAAGTATCAAAAACGATGCCACTGAAATGACACACGTCGAAAATCAACTCGGTCAATTCATACATTGGATTCATCGGCCATCTTTGTTCATGTTCATCTCATGTTTTATTTTTTATTTTTTTGATAAGTCTTATTTAACACAGAAGTCATGGGTTATAAACCAAAAAAACTGATACTGGCACTAGCTTCAAGCCGCCATAAACGAATTAAGAGGCCTTATTCCTTTTAAAATGCTCATGGTTTTAGATTTTTTTCTCAATGATCAAACATGTTTCTTAACATATTATTGATGTTACTACCTAGAACAGGGCTATTGGGATTATTTTGGTATATATTTGAAACCTACTGTTTGAACTTTTCACTGATAACTTTTGTTTCAAAAACTACTCGAAATTGACAGAATTTACGCGGAAAATTAGTTTTTTCCATTTATTTTCGACTGGACGCAATGAAAGCATGAAATAGCTGTTACTACCTAGAACTCGGAGAAAAGTATTATTCACTTCAAAAAGTTGGTTGAAATTATCAGCATATTTGTCATAATATGAGAAAAATAAATTTTAAAAGGAATAAGGCCTCTTAATAATAATAATTCATACATTGTCAAGTTGAGTCTTAAATTCGAAATTGACACGGACCTATCTGTTATTTAAGTCGTCTCAGAAGTAAAATGTGGTATCATTTTTGATACTACTATTAATTTTTAATCGGTTTATCTGTATGTGCGTATTTCATCTTTGGCGTATGTCTAGTGCAAATATTCGATAAAATTCTATGAAATTTCATGGTAACAAACAATTGGAATCAACCACGTTCATATTTTAACCCTTTGAACGCCAAGCGATGAAGCAATTAACCATACCACTGACGCCACGGCAAGAAATAAAAAACTCCAAAATAACAGGAATGGATAAATAGTTAGCGATTTGCAAAAAATAAACCGAATCCCTGTTTCTTCCAGAACTTGACAATGTGAAAAATAAAAAAAAGTGTGCCAAATTGTGTATGGGAATTTCAGTTTCCACTACGTAACGCTCGCTTGTACAAATAAAATAGTTCATATTCAAACGTGACGTAATTGAACGGACAAATTTAGGACACTTATTTTTATTACTTATTTATTTAAACTTTTTTGCACAAAATACAAATGGCGGACTTAATGCCAGAAGGCATTCTCTACCAGTCACCCATAGAACTAATTACTTTTATTATTCACATTGAAAATGCTATCGATTCTGAGTATGATGATTGATGAACCCAAAAGCGTTAAGTTCTGGAAGAAACAGGGTTAAGGTTTTTCTTTAATCGCCCAATTAGTACTCCTCATTAGTAGCCAACTTGCAGAATAAAGATTTTAATCATTGAAATTTTGATAGCATTTCCCGACGTTGGCGTCAGTAGAACAATTATCCTTAACACGTTCACCGTCCCAGTTTGACATGCGACCCTGATGTCTCTGTAATAGCTTGCCGTGACCCCACAAGTGGGCCACGGACAGTTGAACATGAACCTTTTGAACGCCAAGGGGTGAAGCAAATGACCATGGCCCCTGACGCCAGAGGACAACATTAACACTTTCGCAACCAGATATAAAATTTAACCCTACCCCAGAAACCGAGAGCCCGCTAGGTGGGTAGCTCTTTAAGCAAAAATACGTGACCGGCATCTGAGCAATGATTACGAGTGCCTACCAGGCGGGTTCCTGGTAGCGAAAGTGTTAACCTTTTGAGCGCCACAGTCGGCTGTGGCCGTCAACAAAAAATCGTGCCCCTGACGCCACGTCGGCCACAGCCGTCCAAATTTCAATGATCAAAAACTTTGTAATTCTAACCGCTACAAGTATTTTTCAATCCCTGTTGATTTTGGGGCACATCTTTTTTTTTTTTACTCTGGCGTCAGTGGCACGGTAAATTGCTAGACCGCTTGGCGGTCAATAGGTTAAAAATACCTATCTGGACGGCTGTGGCCGACGTGGCGTCACTGACCCGACTTTTAGCTGTCGGCCACAGCCGTCTTTGGCGCTCAAAAGGATAATCGGCTACAGCGGACCGTGGCGTTCACGAGGTTGATGAGACTGGATCCTCGAAGCAGGTCGGCTGTTCACGGGTTGATGGCCACCCAGCCGTTGTTGCCGTCGGGCAGCGTGATCTGCACGACGCGCACGATGCCGCCGCTCCCGTCCACCATCTGAACATAAACGTAAAAACCCTTAATTTGACAAAAAAAAAACGATAGTTCTAGTGTCGTTAAGAGGCCTTCATCATCTCAGCCATAGGACGTCCACTGCTGAACATAGGCCTCCCCTTTGGACTTCCATATATACCGGTTGGAAGCGACCTGCATCCAGCGCCTTCCGGCGACCTTTATAAGGTCATCTGTCCATCTTGTAGGTGGACGTCCTACGCTGCGCTTGCTGGTCCTGCTGGCTGAGGCCTTATTCCTTTTAAAATGCTCATGGTTTTAGAATTTTTTCTCAATGATCAAACATGTTTCTTAACATATTATTGATGTTGTTACCTAGAACAGGGCTATTGAGATTCCTTGGTATATATTTGAAACCTACTGTTTGAACTTTTCATTGATAACTTTTGTTTCAAAAACTACTCGAAATTGACAGAATTTACGCGGAAAATTAGTTTTTTCCATTTATTTTCGACTGCACGCAATGAAAGCATGAAATAGCTATGTTACTACCTAGAACTCGGAGAAAAGTATTATTCACTTGAAAAAGTTGGTTGAAATTATCAGCATATATGTCATAATATGAGAAAAATAAATTTTAAAAGGAATAAGGCCTCTTAAGGTTGAGTAGAGCAAACAATTCTAGTTAGAAAAAAAAAAGTTGGAAGAGATGGTTAAAGAGTTTGTACATCCTGGTGTACATTGTTAAATTAAGGGATAAAACAATTGAAACAGATTATATCGCGTATATAAAACTTGAATTAAAGCTTGATTAAAGCTCGTCACACACGGAGCGATAATATATAGATAACTAGCGACCCGCCCCGGCTTCGCACGGGTGCAATTCTGATAAATTATGCATGTATTATACATATAAACCTTCCTCTTGAATCACTCGATCTATTAAAAAAACCGCATCAAAATCCGTTGCGTAGTTTTAAAGATTTAAGCATACAAAGGGACATAGGGACAGAGAAAGCGACTTTGTTTTATACTATGTAGTGATGATAAGATAAACATGTATTTATTGCACAAACAACTTACAAACAAATACAATGAAATTTAAATCACAGTTATAGTATACACACCGACAGATATCATACAGTATCGCTGAGATCAGACGAGAAATATCCCAAAATATATATTTCTGCGGCCATTATGCTCGTAGCCTTAAGATATCTTATACCTTACGTATAAGATATACAGAGCTGTAATATAGGTATATTATCGCTCCGTATGCGACGGGCTTTAATATACGCGATATAATGCGTTTCAATTGGTTTATCCCTTAATTTGGCAATATACACCAGGATGTTCAAACTCTTTAACCAGCTCTACCATTTTTTTTTTCGAACGAGAATTGTTTGCTTTACTGAAAGAGAATTGTTTGCTTAATTTATTTGAGCCTCTTTAATTTTATATTTATAAAATGGATAGTTTGCTCAAGTGGAATAATGCAAGCTGTACAATATCAACATCGCTAAAATATAAATTTTCTAATATGCGTTAGCGTTATTATTTCTCGATATAACATAGAAAACGCTAAAACCTCCGAAAATAACACAAAAAAAAAACCATTTAGGTTTAGTTAGCCGCTTATAATCACCTGAGTTTCTTCTCCCAATTGTTCAATAGTGACGCCTTCTAATAAATTACTTTCAGTCTTTAACGCTCCTTCCAAATTATCTGAAATGAAAAAAAAATGCTATAATTTCACCAAAGTGTACAGCAGTACTATACCAAATAAAACTTACAAGAACGTCTGCTGTCACGAGCATTTTTAATTTAAGTAAGGTGAGTCGGGGCTATTGTAGCTATGGGGTTATTGTATCTTCTTACCATTATATCGTAATGGTCTGTGACCATTATAATGGTCTGTGTATATATAGGATACACAGACCAATGGTATATATACACAATCCTATATATACACAGACCATTTTAAGGGTCACAGACCATTATAATGGTAAGAAGATACAATAACCCCATAGCTACAATAGCCCCGACTCACCTTATGCCTTAAAGTTCAATGTGTAGTACAGGGTGATTCAGGAATCGTGAGCGGGAGTGATATACAATGGAAAGAGTCACACTGAGCAACTTTTACTATAGGACCAACCATAAAACCACGAAAAGAAAAATCTGCTATATTTTGGATTAACGATCAATTAACTATAAATAGATTTTTGAGTCGATTGCAAATTTTTTTTACATAGTTAACGGCTTTAATTAAAATAAAACTTAATTGATTCCTTTGTGTGACGAAAGTTACCCATAAATTTGGTATGACTAACTTTCGTCACACAAAGGAAGCGATCGTGATTTTTTGTAAACTAAGCTTTTAACTAAGTACATTTTTCTTTGCAATCGACCCTATTACTATAGATGAATTTTTCGCTCTTTCCTGGTTGGTTCCATAGTGAAAGTTACTCGACGTGGTTCTCCTCATCAGTCCTGTTTCTCTCGCTCGTAACTCCTGAGTCACCCAGTATAATCAATATTATCGAAGACAATCAGGTAATGGTAAAAGATTAAATCATTAATTAATTAATGATTAATTAATTAATGATTTTATTTATTTCATTTATCAGGTAATTGTATTTGCTTTGTTTCCTTTTGTAAACATTTATTAGTGTGCAATAAAGTATTGCTGTATCGTATTGTACTTACAAGTTAAAATATCTTCGGTATCCTGCACCAGGTTCAGTGAAGTTTTACCCTCTTGGAGGATATATTTCTTATCGCCTATATACACCGTGCCTTGTCCTTCTGGAATGTAAAATGTACATAATTGTCAACAATTCAAATTTTCAAACAGTGTTCAGTTTAAACTGATTTCAGTAATTTATTATCACAGAACTGAAAACTATTATTATTATGTATTGAACACCATGGAGAAGAGGCGAGGGAAGATGTTTGGTCATCCTTTATACGACATGATGCTTTTATAAGCTACATCGAAGGAAAAGTTAAAGGAAAGCGAGGTAGGGGAAGACAAGAATAAGCTACATACAAAAAACGTTTACCTTCTATTTTTTTGTATGTATGACATGACTGTCATTTAAGTAAATCAAGGTGGACCATTTTTTTTTGTTTTACCCGCCCACTTTGTTTGATATTTTAGGTAATTGCTACTCAGAATCACGAGCTCTCTCTATCTAATTAGGAGAAAAAAAGTGTCCCAAAATGTTCATTATATTTTTTGTTTTCCTATTCCGTTACCGCTATAATAGGTTATATGGAAATGGTAACGGAATGAAACGTAAAAATACTGGGACACTGTTATTCTCCAAATTAGATCAAAAGAGCCCGTGATTCTATAGTAGAAAATACCTAAAATATCCAAAATAAAAAAAGAAGTAAGGTGTACAACAAAAAATGGCCCTGGTGGCTGTGGAAAGATGGAAACAGCTACATACTACATCAGGTACACCGACAAGTTGGCATAAATTTATGAATGTTCACGTACGTTTAGAAAGATGAAAGCTTACCACTAGTCTTTGTTCCCTCATTTTCTAAATCTAACTCCTCCGTAGACTCGTAAATCTGAAAAAGAAACGATTTATTTTTACTACTCGAGAAAATAGTACATACATAAATAGATAACGCTCATGTGTTTGGTAAAATTACTTATTGTCTCCATACAAATATTGACAACCCACGGAATGATGTCACAATGTAGGTGGCCATTTGTATGGAGCGTTTTTAGCGCTCCGTAGGAATGTTGAACTTTAACGGTCATTTCTGTCTTGTAGAGCAGTCTAAGTGTAGTTAGTCCCATATAGACATTTGAATCTCAATAAAAAATAGAATCGATTGACATACTCAAAAAAATTTTTTCGTGATGCCTATTTGACAATGTGTAGATAAAAAAAATTGGGCAAGTGCGAGTCCGACTCGCGCATGAAGGGTTCCGTACCTATATATATGTATATATAGGTATAACAAGTTTGTAGTATGGGAGCCCCCTTAAATATTTATTTTATTTCATTTTTAGTATTTGTTGTTATAGCGGCAATAGAAATACATCATCTGTGAAAATTTCAAGTGTCTAGCTATCACCGTTCTTGAGATACAGCCTGGTGACAGACAGACGGACGGACGGATGGACGGACGGACGGACAGCGAAGTCTCAGTAATAGGGTCCCGTTTTTACCCTTTGGGTACGGAACCCTAAAAAATAGTGAGCTTACATTATCTCCGGGCGCGCTGTCGGCGACCCGCTGTATGGTGACGCGCGGCTGGTTCACCACTATCGACTCTGCTAAGTGACCCTGGAATAACAAGTTGATAATAATAATATAAATATAGCCAATAAGCCTATTGAGCCTCGCGTGATTTATGCACAAACCCTTACCCATAACGTACACTAGTGACAGACTATACACATAACGTACACTAGTGTTCATGTGTGTGTAGAGCAGCTGCTTCCTCATGTAGCCGGCGCCGCACACGAGACACTCGTACGGTTAGAGATCGGACAGACTATACACATAACGTACACTAGTGTTCATGTGTGTGTAGAGCAGCTGCTTCCTCATGTAGCCGGCGCCGCACACGAGACACTCGTACGGTTAGAGATCGGACAGACTATACACATAACGTACACTAGTGTTCATGTGTGTGTAGAGCAGCTGCTTCCTCATGTAGCCGGCGCCGCACACGACACACTCGTACGGTTAGAGATCGGACAGACTATACACATAACGTACACTAGTGTTCATGTGTGTGTAGAGCAGCTGCTTCCTCATGTAGCCGGCGCCGCACACGAGACACTCGTACGGTTAGAGATCGGACAGACTATACACATAACGTACACTAGTGTTCATGTGTGTGTAGAGCAGCTGCTTCCTCATGTAGCCGGCGCCGCACACGAGACACTCGTACGGTTAGAGATCGGACAGACTATACACAACGTACACTAGTGTTCATGTGTGTGTAGAGCAGCTGCTTCCTCATGTAGCCGGCGCCGCACACGACACACTCGTACGGTTAGAGATCGGACAGACTATACACATAACGTACACTAGTGTTCATGTGTGTGTAGAGCAGCTGCTTCCTCATGTAGCCGGCGCCGCACACGAGACACTCGTACGGTTAGAGATCGGACAGACTATACACATAACGTACACTAGTGTTCATGTGTGTGTAGAGCAGCTGCTTCCTCATGTAGCCGGCGCCGCACACGAGACACTCGTACGGTTAGAGATCGGACAGACTATACACATAACGTACACTAGTGTTCATGTGTGTGTAGAGCAGCTGCTTCCTCATGTAGCCGGCGCCGCACACGAGACACTCGTACGGTTAGAGATCGGACAGACTATACACATAACGTACACTAGTGTTCATGTGTGTGTAGAGCAGCTGCTTCCTCATGTAGCCGGCGCCGCACACGACACACTCGTACGGTTAGAGATCGGACAGACTATACACATAACGTACACTAGTGTTCATGTGTGTGTAGAGCAGCTGCTTCCTCATGTAGCCGGCGCCGCACACGAGACACTCGTACGGTTAGAGATCGGACAGACTATACACATAACGTACACTAGTGTTCATGTGTGTGTAGAGCAGCTGCTTCCTCATGTAGCCGGCGCCGCACACGAGACACTCGTACGGTTAGAGATCGGACAGACTATACACATAACGTACACTAGTGTTCATGTGTGTGTAGAGCAGCTGCTTCCTCATGTAGCCGGCGCCGCACACGAGACACTCGTACGGTTAGAGATCGGACAGACTATACACATAACGTACACTAGTGTTCATGTGTGTGTAGAGCAGCTGCTTCCTCATGTAGCCGGCGCCGCACACGAGACACTCGTACGGTTAGAGATCGGACAGACTATACACATAACGTACACTAGTGTTCATGTGTGTGTAGAGCAGCTGCTTCCTCATGTAGCCGGCGCCGCACACGAGACACTCGTACGGTTAGAGATCGGACAGACTATACACATAACGTACACTAGTGTTCATGTGTGTGTAGAGCAGCTGCTTCCTCATGTAGCCGGCGCCGCACACGAGACACTCGTACGGTTAGAGATCGGACAGACTATACACATAACGTACACTAGTGTTCATGTGTGTGTAGAGCAGCTGCTTCCTCATGTAGCCGGCGCCGCACACGAGACACTCGTACGGTTAGAGATCGGACAGACTATACACATAACGTACACTAGTGTTCATGTGTGTGTAGAGCAGCTGCTTCCTCATGTAGCCGGCGCCGCACACGAGACACTCGTACGGTTAGAGATCGGACAGACTATACACATAACGTACACTAGTGTTCATGTGTGTGTAGAGCAGCTGCTTCCTCATGTAGCCGGCGCCGCACACGAGACACTCGTACGGTTAGAGATCGGACAGACTATACACATAACGTACACTAGTGTTCATGTGTGTGTAGAGCAGCTGCTTCCTCATGTAGCCGGCGCCGCACACGACACACTCGTACGGTTAGAGATCGGACAGACTATACACATAACGTACACTAGTGTTCATGTGTGTGTAGAGCAGCTGCTTCCTCATGTAGCCGGCGCCGCACACGAGACACTCGTACGGTTAGAGATCGGACAGACTATACACATAACGTACACTAGTGTTCATGTGTGTGTAGAGCAGCTGCTTCCTCATGTAGCCGGCGCCGCACACGAGACACTCGTACGGCTTCTTGTCGCTGTGCACGAACCGGTGCGTGTTGCGGTTGTCGCGCGAGTTGAACGACTTGCCGCACACCTGCATAAAAAAAAAAGACAATTTAAATAATCCACGAATAAAATCCATACTAATATTATAAATGCGAAAGTGTGTCTGTCTGTCTGTTACCTCTTCACGCTTAAACCGCTGAATCGATTTTGATGAAATTTGGCATAAAGATATAGTAGTTTAGCATAGTTTAAGATACGAGGAAGGACATAGGATAGTTTCATCCTGGAAATTATACCTAAAAAGATTGAAAAGTGAGTGAACATTTCTGTTGGGGTGCGGTGACCCTGTAGGAAATGTAATTATTTGACCAAAAGCACAATTGCTCTTACATTTGCTTAGGCGCTTTTAATAATCCCTTTTATTAAGTTCCACGCGTACGTAGTCGCGGGCAAAAGCTAGTGCTCTAATATACAGGTTGGCTGATTTAAATCGGTCAGTACGGGAAAGTCTGAAACTATAAGACATACGAAGATCTGTTCTTAGGAACCATGTCATCGATTTTAATAACAAGAAAACTGCATTCATACATTTGAAAAACACCTGTACTCAACTCGGGAATCAAACCCGGGTGTTTTGAAAAAAAAAAAAAAAAACTGCCGGTGCTAAGAACACGGAGCTACGGTTCCGCGTGTAACACGGATATCAGAAGACTAGTACTAACGTCGCACACGTAAGGTTTCTCTCCGCTGTGTATCCGGATGTGCTTCTTGTAGTGCTCGGGGTACACGAACGTGGCCTTGCACACCTCGCACTTCAGCGGCCGCTCGCCCGTGTAACACGGATATCAGAAGACTAGTACTAACCTCGCACACGTAAGGTTTCTCTCCGCTGTGTATCCGGATGTGCTTCTTGTAGTGCTCGGGGTACACGAACGTGGCCTTGCACACCTCGCACTTCAGCGGCCGCTCGCCCGTGTAACACGGATATCAGAAGACTAGTACTAACCTCGCACACGTAAGGTTTCTCTCCGCTGTGTATCCGGATGTGCTTCTTGTAGTGCTCGGGGTACACGAACGTGGCCTTGCACACCTCGCACTTCAGCGGCCGCTCGCCCGTGTAACACGGATATCAGAAGACTAGTACTAACCTCGCACACGTAAGGTTTCTCTCCGCTGTGTATCCGGATGTGCTTCTTGTAGTGCTCGGGGTACACGAACGTGGCCTTGCACACCTCGCACTTCAGCGGCCGCTCGCCCGTGTAACACGGATATCAGAAGACTAGTACTAACCTCGCACACGTAAGGTTTCTCTCCGCTGTGTATCCGGATGTGCTTCTTGTAGTGCTCGGGGTACACGAACGTGGCCTTGCACACCTCGCACTTCAGCGGCCGCTCGCCCGTGTGCGACGCCTTTATGTGGTAGTCCAATAATCTGAAAGATGAAAACCAAGAAGTCAATTTTGATAAGTCCTTAATGTATTAAGGTTGTCTGGAAGAGATCACTTCTTAGCGGTAAGGCCGCCTGTTGTTGTTACCAACTCAAATGTATTTTGTTATTTTCTTTGTATTAAACCATTGATACAAAGATCAAAGCTTAAAGAAAAATTGAAATGAGTTACTTGGTGGAAGGGACCGGGAATCGAATCCGGTACCCCTGAGTTACCGGTTCAGCGCGTTAAACTTTCGTTACCCTAACTCCCAAACAACGTGTCTATTTTTTCCTTATGCTTTGTGTGTCGATCACATCATTGTTTATTTGAGGCTTTAACACCTTAGCGACTTCTATGTGAATACGTTAATATAAAATAATAGCACCCTCTCTCGCTTACTCGTTCACTGCTGTAAAGTAGTGCGGTAAGATGTGAATCTGGTCAGGCTTTACTTTAATTTACATTACATGTTTCATATTTTTTTTTTTGTGTTTTCTTCTTTCTATTTTGTGCACGAATTTTTTTTTTTTTTAATCACCGGTGTAGGTAGGTAAGTATTTGAGCGACACTGCGTGAATCTAACTGGGCCCTCAGTACAAACCTGCGTCTTTTGAACCGCTTGGGACACTGGTCGCACTTGTACCGCTTGTCGTCGTAGTGCGTGGCGCGTTTGTGGGAATGAAGATTAGACCGCTGCGAAAACGTCGCCCCGCACACGTCACACGCGAAAGGACGTTCACCTGAAAAATGAAAAATGATTTATTTCTTTCCAAAGAAGTACATTATTTTACATGTGCTGGTGTCCCCTTTTTAAGTAAAAATAATACCTGTGCTAAGGGGAACCGCTCTTCCATATGAAGGTAACAATTAGTACAGTTGTGTAGGAGAAAAGAGGTAAGACAAGGTTATAGGTTAAATTAAATAGTCTAAATCTAGAGTCTAGCTCACCGCGTATAGGTATGTGTGTATATATATACATACATACACACACACACATACACGCAGACGCGCATACGCACTCATATTCAGTCATATGTGCGCTTGTGTGTACCTGAAATGATTTTAAACTGGGGTAGATTTATTTTCAGGAATCTGCGACGAACCATTAAATAATAATTGACATTTCGCAATTCTGTAACGAAACCTGCCCCTGGCTGAAATGTATAGCTTTCGTAGGTGCATTTATTATTCTACTAGCTGTGCCCCGCGGTGTTACCCGCTTATCCCACGGGAACACTAAATTTATTCGGGATGAAAAGTATCCTATGTCCTTTCCCGGGTCTCAAACTATCTCCATACCAAATTTCATCTAAGTCGGTTCAGCGGTTGAAGCGTGAAGAGCTAACAGACAGACAGACAGACACACTTTCGCATTAATAATATTAGTATGGATTATTCAATGTCCAGAGGACATCAACAACTCGAGAGAGCTGTAAAGGAATTTCATACAAAATTGACGGCTTAAGCCGGGAAGTATATTTTTTAACATGGCGTCTGTGTTCATGCATAGGCTAAATAGCTGAATTATATTTTTTGAGTGGTGTATTTTTTTATTTCATTGCATGTTTTAAAAAAGCACTATACATGCCTTAGCCGTGAAAAGGGCTTGCCGGCTTCGTATCACTATCCGTCTATACCTACTCAGCCAACAAGCCCTTTTTTCCGGCGTCTGCAGTAATGTACTATCTTTAATCTTAAATCATTTATTCAACAGTAAATAATGCATAAGACAAAGTGTAAAAGTCAAATCCGCAACGCAGGCATCGTCAGAGAGAATACAAAAATCTAATCAGCGACAGGCTTCGTCAAACAACACACCAATAACGTGACATCCGCAACAGGCTTCGTCAACGTTGTGGAACGATAGCAAATATCTTGGAAGGTGAAGGACTTAAAAAGGCTCGCCCCGAATCGCACCTGGCCCAACCGTTCCCATTACACTGGCAGCTATTTTTAATATAATAGGTAAAGTGTCGTTACCTGTATGTATCCTCATGTGATCTTTGACCTCCGCTCGTCGCGCGAAGGCCTTCCCACAAACCCCGCACACGAACGGTTTCTGTCCCGAGTGCACTACACCGTGCATCTCTAAGTTGTGTTGTGTCCCGAATGCTTTGCCTGTGAAACGGAAGAGACATTTTTACTCGTTTTATTTTGTGTGCTTGAAAGCTTCTGTAAGCGGCTGGGCTGTTACTGGTTGAGAGGAACGAAGTAAAAATCCATACTAATATTATAAATGCGAAAGTGTGTCTGTCTGTCTGTCTGTCTGTTACCGCTTCACGCTTAAACCGCTGAACCGACTTAGATGAAATTTGGTATGGAGATAGTTTGAGACCCGGGAAAGGACATAGGATACTTTTCATCCCGAATAAATTTAGGGTTCCCGTGGGATGAGCAGGTTACACCGCGGGGCATAGCTAGTAATAAATAAGTAAATATCGGACAACCTCACACAAATCGATCTAGTCCCACAGTAAGCTCTAGTAGGCGTGTGTTATGGACACTAGACCACGATAAACATACTTATATAGATAAATACATATTTAAATACAAATAACATCCATGACCCAGGCACAAATCCAATGGTGACAAACAGAACTCACTAAAATTTCTATCACTACTCTTTCAAACCTCTTATCTAGTTTGTAGATTAACTGAGATACGAGGTTTGTTTTAAGTATGTATTTGTTACTTAGTGAGTTTTGGTTGCCAGCAGACGAAATATTCGAGTTCATGACACAAATATTTGCCCTTGCCGGTATTTGAACCCAGGACTGGCTGGTTTGCCTTTTCCCGTATTGGCACTTAACACGGTATTTGATGGAAACTCAAATCAGCTACCCTTTGTGAAATGTTTAACACCAGCCAAGTGCGAGTCTGACTCGCGCACTGAGGATTCCGTGCAAATACTTATCCCATCTTAACTGGTCGGGTTAAGTTTGCACCTGGTATGTATGGCGCCGGATACAAATGAGGTGCAAAGTTACCGCAACCAATCACGTTGGTTGTTCGCGAGCCCCGCTTAAATATTTATTTTGTTCTGTTTTTAGTATTTGTCGTTATAGCGGCCACAGAAATACATTTGTGAAAATTTCAACTGCCTAGCTATTACAGCCTGGTGACATACGGACAGACAGACGGATAGCGGAGTCTTAGTAATAGGGTCCCGTTTATTACCTTTTGAGTACGGAACCCTAATAATGCAGCGTAAAGAAGCACTTGCCGCCGTCCGGCCACTTGTAGGTCGCAGCCTAGTAATGTAGGTGTCCTATAGTATCTGAACTTGTTATAGTAATGGAACAAGATGCTGTAGACACAGCTACTGACCGCACACGTTGCACTCGAACTCCTTGAGGCCGGAGTGCGTCTTGTGGTGCTGGTTGAGGTTCTGCAGCGTGAAGAAGCACTTGTAGGTCGCAGCCTAGTAATGTAGGTGTCCTATAGTATCTGAACTTGTTATAGTAATGGAACAAGATGGTGTAGACACAGCTACTGACCGCACACGTTGCACTCGAACTCCTTGAGGCCGGAGTGCGTCTTGTGGTGCTGGTTGAGGTTCTGCAGCGTGAAGAAGCACTTGTAGGTCGCAGCCTAGTAATGTAGGTGTCCTATAGTATCTGCACTTGTTATAGTAATGTAACAAGATGGTGTAGACACAGCTACTGACCGCACACGTTGCACTCGAACTCCTTGAGGCCGGAGTGCGTCTTGTGGTGCTGGTTGAGGTTCTGCAGCGTGAAGAAGCACTTGTAGGTCGCAGCCTAGTAATGTAGGTGTCCTATAGTATCTGCACTTGTTATAGTAATGTAACAAGATGGTGTAGACACAGCTACTGACCGCACACGTTGCACTCGAACTCCTTGAGGCCGGAGTGCGTCTTGTGGTGCTGGTTGAGGTTCTGCAGCGTGAAGAAGCACTTGTAGGTCACAGCCTAGTAATGTAGGTGTCCTATAGTATCTGCACTTGTTATAGTAATGGAACAAGATGGTGTAGACACGGCTACTGACCGCACACGTTGCACTCGAACTCCTTGAGGCCGGAGTGCGTCTTGTGGTGCTGGTTGAGGTTCTGCAGCGTGAAGAAGCACTTGTAGGCCGCAGCCTAGTAATGTAGGTGTCCTATAGTATCTGCACTTGTTATAGTAATGTAACAAGATGGTGTAGACACAGCTACTGACCGCACACGTTGCACTCGAACTCCTTGAGGCCGGAGTGCGTCTTGTGGTGCTGGTTGAGGTTCTGCAGCGTGAAGAAGCACTTGTAGGTCGCAGCCTAGTAATGTAGGTGTCCTATAGTATCTGAACTTGTTACAGTAATGTAACAAGATGGTGTAGACACAGCTACTGACCGCACACGTTGCACTCGAACTCCTTGAGGCCGGAGTGCGTCTTGTGGTGCTGGTTGAGGTTCTGCAGCGTGAAGAAGCACTTGTAGGTCGCAGCCTAGTAATGTAGGTGTCCTATAGTATCTGAACTTGTTACAGTAATGTAACAAGATGGTGTAGACACAGCTACTGACCGCACACGTTGCACTCGAACTCCTTGAGGCCGGAGTGCGTCTTGTGGTGCTGGTTGAGGTTCTGCAGCGTGAAGAAGCACTTGTAGGTCGCAGCCTAGTAATGTAGGTGTCCTATAGTATCTGAACTTGTTACAGTAATGTAACAAGATGGTGTAGACACAGCTACTGACCGCACACGTTGCACTCGAACTCCTTGAGGCCGGAGTGCGTCTTGTGGTGCTGGTTGAGGTTCTGCAGCGTGAAGAAGCACTTGTAGGTCGCAGCCTAGTAATGTAGGTGTCCTATAGTATCTGAACTTGTTACAGTAATGTAACAAGATGGTGTAGACACAGCTACTGACCGCACACGTTGCACTCGAACTCCTTGAGGCCGGAGTGCGTCTTGTGGTGCTGGTTGAGGTTCTGCAGCGTGAAGAAGCACTTGTAGGTCGCAGCCTAGTAATGTAGGTGTCCTATAGTATCTGAACTTGTTACAGTAATGTAACAAGATGGTGTAGACACAGCTACTGACCGCACACGTTGCACTCGAACTCCTTGAGGCCGGAGTGCGTCTTGTGGTGCTGGTTGAGGTTCTGCAGCGTGAAGAAGCACTTGTAGGTCGCAGCCTAGTAATGTAGGTGTCCTATAGTATCTGAACTTGTTACAGTAATGTAACAAGATGGTGTAGACACAGCTACTGACCGCACACGTTGCACTCGAACTCCTTGAGGCCGGAGTGCGTCTTGTGGTGCTGGTTGAGGTTCTGCAGCGTGAAGAAGCACTTGTAGGTCGCAGCCTAGTAATGTAGGTGTCCTATAGTATCTGAACTTGTTACAGTAATGTAACAAGATGGTGTAGACACAGCTACTGACCGCACACGTTGCACTCGAACTCCTTGAGGCCGGAGTGCGTCTTGTGGTGCTGGTTGAGGTTCTGCAGCGTGAAGAAGCACTTGCCGCAGTCCGCACACTTGAAGGGTCGCGGCCGGTCCTAACAAATAACATTTAGCTGTTAGACCATTGATAAAAAATCAAAATACAAAGAAACATTGAAATGCTTAATCTGATGGAAGAGACCGGGTATCGAACCTGGCACCTCTGAATTACTCACCCGCTAGTATTTTTAGGACTTGCCCTATGAGTTGACGATTACTTCAGAGACCATGAAGTTACATCACGTTTGAAATATCGAGGAGTTAATAAACACTTTTGGAACGCAAATAAGTCCCGTTTTATTATATATATATATATGACATTTCGTGGTAGACACTTAATAATTTGTGGATGCATGTATTTATTAACAAATATAGCGTATTATTTGTGTCAGTCGTAAAATGTAAATAATTTCAACGGGCAGCAAAATGTATATTATTATCTTTTTGATATCTCTGAACAAAAAAAAATAACCATTTTTTTTTTTATTAAAGCTGTAATGTCTGTTAGCAAACCAAATGTTGAAATATTAAAAATTGTATCTTCTACAATCTTGTTAAATAAATCGGGCCAGTAAGAACGAATAGACTAAAAAAATAATATATCACAAATAACGAGATAAAATGAAAATACCAAGACAAAATATTTTTTTATATCTCACCAAATGCGTTTTGAGGTGTGACTGATGCGTGTACTTGGAGGCGAAACTCTTGTGGCATATATGGCACGTGTAGGGTCGCTGTCCGTTATGCAGGTTCATATGCTCCACTAACAGGGTCTTGGAACTGAAATTGAAAAATAAAAATGTAAGAAGGCCGAATGTATATTTAAACTCTTTTTTGTGGCTTAGCCCTACCAGTTGCTTTTCAGCCGACGCCATATTGCGGGATTTTAGTGGTACTATTTTAACTAACTGGTAGGGACTACTTTTTCGTCACTGATGTAAACAAAGACAAAACAAGGTGAAATATTCCGTGAATTTTACAAGACAAGAACCTTTCAATACGATTCAATATTTGTTTCAGAAGTAGAACGAAGGATTGAGCAGCATTCCGGTAAACAAAGTTTTGAAATTGGTTGATGACAAACCGCTACGGTCATTTTATAATGATTGTGACGTATGCACATTATTTGCCAGTAAAATAAATTAGTACCAATAAAATTTCGCGATATGGCGTGTGCTCTAACGCTGTAATATATAGGACAAATAAAATAAAAAATATACCTGTATTTTTTATGACAGACGTTGCATTCGTGTAACTTGTTCTTGTCTTGTGTCGAATTTTCTTTCGCGTGCTGTGCTGTAAATTTAAAAACGTGTGACAAACTGATAAAAGCATTAAAAGTTTCCATAAGTGGAGCACTGAACCTGATGCGAGGAGCCATTGAATTTATCAACCAATTGCATGTCTTAGGGTGGCATCGTAGCGCCATCTACCGTAAAGATTCAGACTTTCATGATCGGTACCATCGTCTCAAATTATGTTGAGATTCGATAGTAACGATTGAAAAAAATAGGATTGAAAATACGATTTCGCCGATCTCCTCACAATCAGGGTTCTAAAGGATAATTATCATGATAATTATCGTTATAATAACAGATGGATAATTAATTATTTAATGATAATAACAAAAAATTGCGCCGTGAAAGTGATCTATCTGTATTCGAAGTAAAGTGTCAAAGTGTCACGCCGTGGGGATTCCCTTTACAAGAAAAAAAACATTTCGGGTTATTATTAATATCGGAAAGTTGAGTGAACTCAGTGGTTTGATATTTATTTAATATTTAATTATTTATGATTATAAAATTTATTTCATCATCATCATCATCATCATCATCATCATTATCATCATTATGAAAATATAACAAATGGATTTCCTACACTGGTGATACACTGATTATCTGATTATTATGCGATAATTATTGGATAATTATCATGAAGCGTAATTATCTTGATAATTATGAACTTGCCCACAATACCAGTACCTCTACAACTTTGACACGAGAATTTTTCTCGTGCGAGTATTTGCTACCTATCCCTTTCTGTACAGTATTGTGATAGAGTGACGGGTGGTGCTATGTCGCGCGATATGAATCGCAAACCATAGTTGTGCTGGGGGCCTATAATGGTTGCGTTTATCACGTGATAAATAAGTGATAAAACATCTGTCACTCACACTCGCATTTTGTCAAAACGTGACGGATGCTTTGCTACTTATTTATAGCGTGATAAAAGCAACCATTATGGGCCAGCAGTAAATAGGTATAAATTAAAGCAGTATATTATATTTTCAATATACAATATACTGGTATTGTGACGAGAACTTAGAAAAGGTAAGTCACTATTGCCCCTGGGCAACAGGACAGAATAACAGAATAAAGGTCTTCGCACATTATAACAACTCAACGGCGACTCGATTCTATGCCAAATATTGAAATTTAAGCCCTATGTCATATTAACTAGGTTTAATTTCGACGATGCACCGACGCGTCGTCCACTCGTCGTCCACTACTAATATCATTTTTTGAAATTAAACCTAGTAAATATGACATAGGGCTTAAATTTGAGTCGCCGTTGAGTTGTTATAATGTGCGAAGACCTTAAGTCCACCTATTTTGGAATAACTTTTTTCTTATGCTTATGACACTTAATACTCTAGCGGTTTGTGCATATAATTACTTAACAGAAATTATACAGGGTATATCGCGATATTCCTTATTTACCATCATAATCAAACGTTTCGGCGGGGTTGCACACGCCGTGTTCTAAAATGTATTGCCCCGCCGAATCGTTAGATCATCAGGGTCTATACCCTTTATAATTTGTGTTAAAGCCTGACCAGAAAAAATATGAGGATGCGCCATATTGCTGAATTTCACTGGAACTAAATTCTTACACTGGCAATGATTTTATGATGGTTTGTCAACAGTGTCAATGTCATTCGTGGTGGTTTTTTTAAAAGACTATTATTTGAGATTATCCAAAGAAAATGCCGAAAACCATTCACAGTCGTGAACGTAAGATTATAAATAAAGTGTACAAGTGTTTACTACACGAAAACCAGTCAGGAAAAGGGTGCATTCCATTAAATGATATTACGAGGTTAGCATAGTGGAACTGACATGTATTTAAAACTAATGTCATTATAGTGGGTTGCGATTGGTTGCAAAATTGTTGCCATATAAATCTTATAAATAGTGCGCTCTTGACAATCCTCATATATTTCCGGTCAGGCTTTAGTGAGTGTTTTTCTTGTTACCTATATGCTGTATGTAGTGGTCTCGGCGCCGCAAGGCCAGGCCGCACGTGCTGCAGATGTAGACGTGCTGCACGCGCATGTAACACGTACCTATATGCTGTATGTAGTGGTCTCGGCGCCGCAAGGCCAGGCCGCACGTGCTGCAGATGTAGACGTGCTGCACGCGCATGTAACACGTACCTATATTTTTTTTTATTTTTTTTTATTTTATTTATTTGGGGCATCAACAGCAATACAATTTGTAATAATTAACAATATAGTACAACAACAAAAGCCAATAAAAGATGTCCACAAAAATACAGTAAGTAGAACTAGTTACAAGAAAAATTAAACAAACATGGTATGCTCGATCAGGTTAGTGCGCATGTGTGTGTGCGTGGGTGTGTGTGTGTGTGTGTGCGTGTGTGTGGAAATGGAAAGGGATATTGAATTAACTATCATCTGAGCTTAACATTAAATAATGAATACGCTTCTTCAATGTCGATTTGGTACAGTCAAATAAGTCAATACTGCTAAACAGTTTATTATATTGTCTAAGGAACCGAATTAATGGGGAATTCTGTGCATAATTGGTGTTGACCGTTGGAAGGCTAAACAGGGCACGATTGGCGTGACGGGTTCTTATTTTTGGCACAGAGAAATTAATCTCTGCTAGCAGCGCGGAGCTATCGATGCGGCCAGAGAGAATGTCGTATAAAACACACGTGTCAAGCATGAGACGCCGATTCTCAAGGCTCAGGAGGTGATGGCGACAACACATAGAAAAATAGCTGGTATCCCATTTCTTGGATCGAAAATTAAGGTGACGCAGAAAGCGATACTGAATTTTCTCAACTTTCTCCTTGTAAATCGTATACTGAGGCGACCAGACACAGCTTGCGTATTCAAGGATGCTTCTAACATATGCATAATAAACTACTTTAATACATGCGGCATCCTTAAACTCTCCACAAACACGATACACAAAGCCCAGGTTCTTGTTCGCACGGTTTACTATGTCATCTATGTGTAAGTCATATGTTAGTTTCGCATCGAGAGTTACACCTAGGTCCCGTATTGAACTTACGCGCTCAATAGCCTCACCTCCGATTTGGTACTGATACAACAAAGGGTAGGGACTTCGCGTGAAAGAGATCTGGGCACATTTTTTTACATTTACATTAATGCGATTAGTATAATAATAATCAGACAGGCGGTCCAAATCACTTTGCAAATCATTGCAATCATTAATGCCGCGAATGCTTGCAAAAATTTTTTTGTCGTCGGCATACATAAGAAACTTTGAAAATTTAAAAACGTTATATATATCATATAGATATGCATTATAGAGCAAAGGACCTAAGTGCGATCCCTGGGGGACACCTGAGGGAACGTCTACAAAGTCTGATCTGCAACCTCCTAGTACAACCGCTTGCCGGCGGTTGCAGACGTATGAGGAAACCCACCTGAAGACATCGCCACGAATACCCAACCAGTAAAGCTTGCGAAGCAGGATGACGTGGTCTACACGATCAAACGCCTTCTCAAAATCAGTGTAAATCACGTCAATCTGCTTCCTCTTATCCATCCCACGGAGAACATGATTTGTAAACTCCACAAGATTAGACACAGTCGACCGACCTCTTAAAAAACCATGTTGCTGAGGCGGAATGGCTTTATTTAATACCTCATAAATATTACTTAAAATTATCTTCTCAAATGTCTTAGCAAACTGGTTTAATATAGATATGGGACGATAATTTATTATTTTAGTCTTGGGACCCTTCTTATAAATAGGTACAATCAATGCTTGTTTCCATTTATCAGGAAATAACCCTTCGAGTAACGATTTATTAAAAAGCATCGAGAGAGGAAGTCCTAAACTTGGAGCACAGCTCTTAATAAAAAATGGAGGGATTCCATCGCTACCAGCGCCGCCATTAACATCCAACCTTAGCAACAACTTAACAACCTCGTCGGGTAATATACTTATCGATGAAACTATTTCGTTACTATCACAAAAAGGCGGTGCTAACGGCAAATCAGGATAAGCGATGAGAGGCTTACTAAAAACTGAAGAAAAAAAATTACTAAAGCCCTCACAAATTTCTCTATTATCATCCAGCACCCGATCATGGTATTCAAAAAACTTAGGGTAAGCAGACCCACCTCGACGAGCTTTGACGAACGACCATAGCTGTTTAGGGTTTCTTTTAATTCCCTCCTGAACAATTTGTAAATAGTCCTCCCAGCATTTTTCCTGAACACGTTTCTGGCGTTTACGCAATAAAGAAAAATCATCGTAGTCCAGTGGGTTCCCGTATCTTTTCCACCTTGAATGCATTTTGTCTTTTTCCTTAATTATTTTAATCAAACTCGAACTGAACCATGTCGGGTATTTACCTTTGTGAGTACGGGTGTCTAAGGGAACATATTTGGTAATTATTTCGTTAAGAATATTATAAAATTTAGTGAGTGCTGTGTCCATCGACTCTCCAGCAAAACACAAATTCCAATCTATGTTATTAAGATGACCGTTTATAGTATGATAATCGCCCTTACGAAATCTAAACATCGGGCGGGGAACTTCCTTCATTGGAGCAGAGAAAATATCACAAATATTAATTTCAAGTGGTGGGTGATGCGTGTCTTCCTTAACGAGCGGGAAGTTTGAGTTGGATACATCAACAGCGAAGTTAGAGAATATTAAATCTAGTGTGTTATTACTTTCATTTTTTGAGTAGTTAAATTGCTCTAAGTTTGCAAGAAATAAAGTTTCAACGAGTCTAAAGGCTGCATTCTGAACTTCTACTGGTCCACGCCGTTCAAATACGGGAGTAGTATCAAGATTCCATATAATATGCGGGAGATTAAAATCGCCAGCCACAAATAAAAAGGAGTTAGGTGACTCAGATATCACCTTTTTAAATAAACAATTAAAGTTTGTTATATGTTGGGTTAGCGAAGGACCAGGAGGCGCGTAAACTGAACACATGTGCAGATCCCGGTTAGACGTCACTGGAGCCCTAGGATCGCAACGCGAGCGCAACGATTCAGCAGGAATGGTGACCCACAGACATTCGGTACCAGGACTTTCCCAGGTGGAATGATTGCGCGCGCCCAAAGTTCGCAAAACTAAAATCATTACACCACCACCGTCAGCCTTACCGCTTAATGCTCTGTCCCTATCCAACCTAAAAACATCGTATCTACTATCACATAATTCTGTATCCAAAACACCATCAAAAAGCCAAGTTTCAGTGATGACAATTACGTCATAACTATTATTCAAAATGTTTTGATAAAATTGGTGCGTTTTTGACCGTAAGCCACGAGTATTTTGATAAAAAATTTTTAGATTTGCTAAGAAAGTAATAATTCAATATAAACAATCAGATATAATATGAACGGATTATAAATAAAAGTAAATTCCTTCAGCAAATTAGCAGATTGCATTGACTGACCTTTGACCTTCACTTTGAAAGCTGCATGTAGTGGTCTGTATGTAAGCTGCATGTAGTGGTGTAGATATGCTGTATGTAGTGGTCTCGGCGCCGCAAGGCCAGGCCGCACGTGCTGCAGATGTAGACGTGCTGCACGCGCATGTAACACGTACCTATATGCTGTATGTAGTGGTCTCGGCGCCGCAAGGCCAGGCCGCACGTGCTGCAGATGTAGACGTGCTGCACGCGCATGTAACACGTACCTATATGCTGTATGTAGTGGTCTCGGCGCCGCAAGGCCAGGCCGCACGTGCTGCAGATGTAGACGTGCTGCACGCGCATGTAACACGTACCTATATGCTGTATGTAGTGGTCTCGGCGCCGCAAGGCCAGGCCGCACGTGCTGCAGATGTAGACGTGCTGCACGCGCATGTAACACGTACCTATATGCTGTATGTAGTGGTCTCGGCGCCGCAAGGCCAGGCCGCACGTGCTGCAGATGTAGACGTGCTGCACGCGCATGTAACACGTACCTATATGCTGTATGTAGTGGTCTCGGCGCCGCAAGGCCAGGCCGCACGTGCTGCAGATGTAGACGTGCTGCACGCGCATGTAACACGTACCTATATGCTGTATGTAGTGGTCTCGGCGCCGCAAGGCCAGGCCGCACGTGCTGCAGATGTAGACGTGCTGCACGCGCATGTAACACGTACCTATATGCTGTATGTAGTGGTCTCGGCGCCGCAAGGCCAGGCAGCACGTGCTGCAGATGTAGACGTGCTGCACGCGCATGTAACACGTACCTATATGCTGTATGTAGTGGTCTCGGCGCCGCAAGGCCAGGCCGCACGTGCTGCAGATGTAGACGTGCTGCACGCGCATGTAACACGTACCTATATGCTGTATGTAGTGGTCTCGGCGCCGCAAGGCCAGGCCGCACGTGCTGCAGATGTAGACGTGCTGCACGCGCATGTAACACGTACCTATATGCTGTATGTAGTGGTCTCGGCGCCGCAAGGCCAGGCCGCACGTGCTGCAGATGTAGACGTGCTGCACGCGCATGTAACACGTACCTATATGCTGTATGTAGTGGTCTCGGCGCCGCAAGGCCAGGCCGCACGTGCTGCAGATGTAGACGTGCTGCACGCGCATGTAACACGTACCTATATGCTGTATGTAGTGGTCTCGGCGCCGCAAGGCCAGGCAGCACGTGCTGCAGATGTAGACGTGCTGCACGCGCATGTAACACGTACCTATATGCTGTATGTAGTGGTCTCGGCGCCGCAAGGCCAGGCCGCACGTGCTGCAGATGTAGACGTGCTGCACGCGCATGTAACACGTACCTATATGCTGTATGTAGTGGTCTCGGCGCCGCAAGGCCAGGCCGCACGTGCTGCAGATGTAGACGTGCTGCACGCGCATGTAACACGTACCTATATGCTGTATGTAGTGGTCTCGGCGCCGCAAGGCCAGGCCGCACGTGCTGCAGATGTAGACGTGCTGCACGCGCATGTAACACGTACCTATATGCTGTATGTAGTGGTCTCGGCGCCGCAAGGCCAGGCCGCACGTGCTGCAGATGTAGACGTGCTGCACGCGCATGTAACACGTACCTATATGCTGTATGTAGTGGTCTCGGCGCCGCAAGGCCAGGCCGCACGTGCTGCAGATGTAGACGTGCTGCACGCGCATGTAACACGTACCTATATGCTGTATGTAGTGGTCTCGGCGCCGCAAGGCCAGGCCGCACGTGCTGCAGATGTAGACGTGCTGCACGCGCATGTAACACGTACCTATATGCTGTATGTAGTGGTCTCGGCGCCGCAAGGCCAGGCCGCACGTGCTGCAGATGTAGACGTGCTGCACGCGCATGTAACACGTACCTATATGCTGTATGTAGTGGTCTCGGCGCCGCAAGGCCAGGCCGCACGTGCTGCAGATGTAGACGTGCTGCACGCGCATGTAACACGTACCTATATGCTGTATGTAGTGGTCTCGGCGCCGCAAGGCCAGGCCGCACGTGCTGCAGATGTAGACGTGCTGCACGCGCATGTAACACGTACCTATATGCTGTATGTAGTGGTCTCGGCGCCGCAAGGCCA
Organism: Apotomis betuletana; assembly: GCA_932273695.1. Lineage (NCBI taxonomy): Eukaryota > Metazoa > Arthropoda > Insecta > Lepidoptera > Tortricidae > Apotomis > Apotomis betuletana. Next base: position 11,047,870 of record OW026321.1, on the reverse strand, counting down.
GGCCGCACGTGCTGCAGATGTAGACGTGCTGCACGCGCATGTAACACGTACCTATATGCTGTATGTAGTGGTCTCGGCGCCGCAAGGCCAGGCCGCACGTGCTGCAGATGTAGACGTGCTGCACGCGCATGTAACACGTACCTATATGCTGTATGTAGTGGTCTCGGCGCCGCAAGGCCAGGCCGCACGTGCTGCAGATGTAGACGCGCGCGTCGTGCTGCACGCGCATGTGCCGCATGATGAACTCCGCGTCCCCGGTGAACCGACTTGTTCGCTCTCCTGTAACAAATATAGAATAGAATAGGATAGAATATTCTTTATTGCACAACTCAACAGGAAATAAATACAAACAAATTACAAGTAACATTCAAGAGAGGTAAACAACAGGCGGTCTTATAGCTAAAGAGCGATCTCTTCCAGACAACCTTTGGGTAGCGAAATTAAATTAAAACGTCAGAAATGAGTAGGCGATGCAAAAGTAATCATGTAATCTGTATATATATGTGGGAAACGGAACGTTAGTGCGAGCGAGAGGAAGGATGAGTGAAAGAGACGGATGAATGAGATTAGAGTAAGAATTAAGATGGCGGTTGGGTTAATTTTCTGTGCGGGTGTAAAAATATGTGTCTCTGACAATAAATAGTTTTTTGAATATTTCTATAGTTTTACTCTGAGCTACAATCCCACATATTTTTGGGGGCTCGTCCGGGATGTGCTCAGAGTCGTAAAAGTAAAGACGGCAGTAGTTACGTACGACGTAGGTACCAACCGGCGAACATAACCTATAAGACGGTGTGGTTATGTGAAGCGCGGTTCACCATCACGACGAAGACGCTAAGACGGAAGACGTGAAGACGGACATCGAAATCTTAGAAAGACGAATAGCGATGGCAGGAGGCGCAGGCGTCGATAACGGGGACGGGGCGGGCGTGGGCGCGCAGGCCATGCCGCCGCCCGCGGCCATCTCCTTCGCCGGTTTCAACTGCTTCGAAGGAAGTATTACCCCATTTAATGGCGAGGACAAGACGTACTCATCCTCGAAATGGGCGCAGGACGTGGAGGACAATGCGGAGGTGTTCGGGTGGACGCCGCAGCAAAAACTAATCATAGCGCGCAGGTCTTTGTGTGGCACGGCGGCGCTGTGGTTAAAAGCCGAGAAGGTTTTTAAGACTTACGAGGAGCTCAAGACGGCTCTGCATAAGGAGTTTCCAGAAGCCCTTAATGTTAAAGAGATGCACGAGCTAATGGCGGCGCGCAAGAAAACCAAAGACGAAACTTATCACCAGTACATGTTAACCATGAAAGAATTAGGTCGGCGAGCAAAATTCCCCGACTACGTCTCTATCCAGTATATAGTCGACGGAATCGAAGATTTGCAGACGAATAAAATTATCCTGTATGGTGTTACATCGTACTCGGTATTAAAAGAGAAGCTAGCTATCTACGAGAAAATGAAGAGTGACATGAGAGTGAACACGAAGCGGGAAGCGGCTGTAAGAAAAAATCATGAATCATCATCTCGGCGTTGCTACAACTGCGGGGATAGAAGTCATGTGTCGGCGCATTGTCAAAAAGGGCTCAAGTGTTTTAGGTGCAATCGATACGGCCATATTGGAAATCAATGTCCGTCGATCAGCCAAGTCGGAAGCGGCGAAGCGAAGTTTGAGCGGAACGCATCCACCAATCCTGGCAATCCGTCGGTAAAGCAGTATACGTCACCGGCGAATGCGGGGACAGCATCGGCTCCAGTTCGCGTGATTGGCGGTAATGGCGGCCGAAGCGCAGCTCCGTCGGTAAAACGGCGTTCGGCTATGTTCGGCACGACAGATGATAGCGAAGCGCTAACTTCAGACAGTTCAGACGTCAACCATTTTGAGGTTATGCAGATTCAAAACAAGGACTTTAGGTGCTCGCAAACCGGAGGAAAACCTGTGAAAGCAGTAAACATCGCTAAGAAATGTTGTGTTAACGCGTTATTTGACAGCGGTAGCGATATAAATCTGGTGTCCGCGGAATTGTGCGCGAAAATATTCGGTGTACAGTGCAATTTCAATGTCGGCTGTGGGCTGACATTAATTGGACTTGGGCGTTCGCGAGTGCAATCTTTGGGCAATATTACGACGTCTATCACGATAGACGAACAGTGTTATGAACACGTTACGTTTCACGTTATAACTAGAGACTGTATGCCTTACGACGTAATTATAGGTCATGAGTTTTTGAAAGATGTTGTTATGGTTATGAACGAGGGATGTGTGCGAATATTTAAGAGTGAGGGCGAGTGGCTGTGTAACGTAAATTGTTTTACAGGTGAGAAAGAGTCTTTGTTGGAGCATGTAAAGGATCCACAAGTAAGGAGTGAAGCATACCATCGTGTGGAAACTTACCAACCGGTTCAAGTGAAGGAGGCGCCATTAGAACTCAAAATCGTGTTGAAGGATGACGTGCCGGTAACCCAAAGACCGCGGCGATTGTCATATGTGGAGCAGGGTATTGTAGAAAAACAAATTGATGAGTGGCTACAAGACGGCATTATCCAGGTGAGTTATTCTGAATATTCCAGCCCACTAGTTTTGGTGAAAAAGAAGGATGGGGCAACGCGAGTCTGCGTGGACTACAGGCAGCTCAACTCTAAGATTGTGAAAGACGAGTACCCTTTACCGGTAATTGATGATTTGATTGACAGGTTATCTCAAGCGGAGATCTTCAGTGTGCTTGACCTGAAGAATGGTTTCTTCCACCTGAAAGTGAGTGAGGAGTCTATCCCTTACACTTCATTTGTAACTCATCACGGCCAATTTGAATTCCTTCGGGCTCCATTTGGCTTGTCAGTTAGCCCGAAGTACTTTATGAGATTTGTTAATGTAATTTTCAGAGAGCTACTAGCTCAAAAGACGATGATGATTTTCATTGATGACATTATAATTCCAGCAAAAGATGAAAAAGAAGGCCTTCACCGGCTGAAGCAGGTTCTGGAGGTTGCTGCTCAATATGGATTGAATATAAACTGGAAGAAAGCAAGACTGTTAGAGCGGGAAATTGAATATTTGGGACATAATGTGAGGAATGGAGAAGTGAGGCCAACAGCAGAGAAGGTCGAGGCGGTAACGAAGTTCCCTCAACCAAAATCAAGTAAGCAACTCAAAAGTTTTTTAGGTCTGACTTCATACTTTCGAAAGTACATAGAACAGTATGCAACAATAGCGAGGCCACTGAGTGATTTATTAAAAAAGAATGTTGACTTTGTTTTTGACCAGGAACAATTAAATGCCTTCCGCATATTAAAAGAAAAGTTAACTACAGGACCAGTCTTAAAGATATTCCAACCTAATTTGGAAACAGAGGTACACACAGACGCATCTAGTATGGCGATATCAGGTATTTTGATGCAATATCACCCTAATACAGGACTACATCCGGTTCATTACATGAGCCGAAGGACTAATGAAGTGCAAAGCCGTTGGTCCAGTTATGAATTGGAGGCCCTGGCTATAATTGAAAGTATCAAAAAGTTTCGCCATTACTTATTTGGTAAACATTTCAAGCTAATCACTGATTGTAAAGCTTTTCAGCAAACCCTGATGAAAAAGGAGCTCTCACCAAAAGTAGCAAGATGGGTACTTACGCTAAATGAATATGACTTTGAAGTAGAGCACAGAGCAGGAGAGAAGATGCGACATGCAGATGCTCTAAGCCGCTACCCTTATGTAGCTGTAGTTACGTCCTTACGCGACCAGATCAAGCAGGCGCAGGACCAAGATGATGGTTTAAAAGCAATAAAGGAGATATTGAAAGAAGACTCGTATAAAGACTATACAATGGACGGAGATGTGTTGTACAAAGGACCTGAGAAGTTGCTGGTTATACCTAAACACCTGGAAAAGGAAATAATTATGAGAGTGCACGGAAAGGGACATTTTTCAAAAAGAAAGATGAAGGAATTAATAATAAAAGACTACTACATTAAAGACATAAACAGAAAAATTGAGGAATTTATAATTGCTTGCATACCATGCCTTCTGGCTACAAGAAAAGAGGGAAAGCAAGAGGGATTTTTGAATCCCATAGAAAAAGAAAGTATCCCGTTAGACACACTGCATTTAGATCATGTAGGATCATTCACGGAGACTAAGAAACAGTATAACTACATACTTACTATAATTGATTCATTCACTAAATTTGTGTGGTTGTTTCCTACCAAGAGTACGTCGAGTGCAGAGACTCTTAATAAATTAAGAATACACCAGCAAGCTTTTGGAAATCCAAGAAGATTTATAACGGACAGAGGAACGGCTTTCACCAGCCATGATTTTGAAGAATACTGTAAAGAAGAAAATATAAAGCATATAAGAATAACAACGGGAGTACCAAGAGGAAATGGACAGGTCGAGAGGGTTCATAGAATTATAATACCTATGTTGACGAAGCTTTCCTTGGAAAACCCAGGCGTGTGGTATAAACACGTTAGTCAAGTTCAAAGAGCACTGAATAGCACTTTCCAGAGAAGCATTAATACTACACCATTTGAACTACTAATGGGCACAAAAATGAGATGTAAGGAGAACTTTGAATTAATAGAGCTATTACAGGAGGAAACTGCTAGACAGTATGACATGGACAGAGAGGAGCTACGACTGAAAGCCAAGGAGCAAATTCTAGCTGTGCAGGAAGAGAACAGAAAGTATTTTAATAAAAAACGCAAAGAGAGTCAGAAGTATAAAGTAGATGACCTAGTCGCTATAAAAAGAACACAGTTCGGACCAGGACTTAAACTGAAGGCGAAGTATTTAGGCCCTTATAAAATCACTAAAGTTCTGCAGAATGACCGATATGACGTGGCTAAGATTGACAGCTCTACAGAAGGCCCTAATAATACTTCGAGCTCCGCTGATTACATCAAGAGGTGGCCAGATGGATATTCCACAGAATAAAATTATATACTTAGGTGAGTACAAAGTATGAATGTGTGATGAATGGTGTGAAGTAAAACAACAAAATTTTTAGTGATAAGATTTATTGCATTAGATTATTAGATTTAGATGCTATGTGTTTACATACCTGTATTATGTAAAATTAAGAGTTGCCTATCCATTATTTTGTTGATAAATATTGCTATGTTATATTATGCAAGTTGCCCTATTGTTGTTCGGTAATTATCTGTTGACCATAAATTCAGTAAAATTGTTATTTTCTTAGAGATTGTTTTCCTGTTATTATTCTACATAACTGGCTAAAGAAAATGTTTAAATTTAAAATGATAAATGCAAGTAGGTTTTTGCCATGTATATGTGTTAGTAGATGGTCATAACTAGTAATGGGCAATCCTGTTAAACACTCATATACAATATGATATACCTACCTATACCTACCTATACCTAAGTTAATGATAAGAGGCTAAGATGTAAGCATGCTAGAAGTGAGTAGTAGGTATGAGGGTTGCCTGAGGACAGTCATGAGAGCAGGAGGGCCGAATGTGGGAAACGGAACGTTAGTGCGAGCGAGAGGAAGGATGAGTGAAAGAGACGGATGAATGAGATTAGAGTAAGAATTAAGATGGCGGTTGGGTTAATTTTCTGTGCGGGTGTAAAAATATGTGTCTCTGACAATAAATAGTTTTTTGAATATTTCTATAGTTTTACTCTGAGCTACAATCCCACATATAGAACATTAATCATTATTTTCATTCAGGTCCACAAATTGGTTGTTACAAAATTATAATACCTTAATTTATAAAGTATCAGTTAGATTTTTGTACACCCTAAAGCAGTAGACACACACACCAATCATGTTTTATAAGAAAATACGTTATACACTAACATGACTGCTGCAATATTTACTTCCCAGTCACTCAATCCTATCTGCAGGGTACGAAATTATCAAGAAAATTATGCTTTTTGGTAATTAGCTGATAATTATCGGATAATAATCATCTGATAATTATCGGATAATAATCATCTGATAATTATCGGATAATAATAATCTGGTAATTATCGGTTAATTATCACTAGTGTAAGAAATTCGTTTCATAACAAGTAATAACAATGAATAAATAACAACAAATAAATTGTATCGTTTAATCAATTAAATATTTAACTAAACAAACCAATGACACTAGAGTTCACTTAACAGGGGAATCCCCACGACCCATTGGTACTATACCAAATAAAGTTCACTTTCACGAGTCAATTTTATCAGTCGAATTATCGTGATAATTATCATGATAACCCTAAAATCTATTCGGCGCGAAGTAGCAACAAACATACGCACACAGACACACACACACAAACATTCCCTTTTGTAAAAGTGAGATTAGTGAGATTAGTATTTTGATATAAACATGCCTAAAATATATACTAACCTTTATTTTTATTCTTCTTGCACAACACGCATTTGAACAACCCGTCCTCTTTCACCACAATCTGCAACTGCAAAAAATAAATAATAATTAGAACGTGTAAATGGGTGGATCAACTTCTTGCTGCTATTCTGTCCCGCGACCCCAGGGGACAATAGTGATTAAACTTCGAAGAAAATTGTTGATAATTTATATTACTGGTATTGTCAGGAGATAAGTCTACATAAGAATGGGCTTATAACTGCTTAAATTACAAAGCTGTTTCAAAATATGACCATGGAAAATTGTCGTTTTAAAAAGTGTCCCAGGGGACATCACCATGGCAACGAGTGGTAGAAAATAGTTGATTGACCGAAATACATACGTTTTTTGGACAGTTTTTTTTTTATACTCTTTTTCATTGCAGACTGTTCTTTCTCACGGTCCCCTGCATTACATTACAGGTGGGGATCGAACTAGTGCTCTGACCCCTGAGCTACCACGACCGCACAACCCCGTTTAATCCATACTAATATTATAAATGCGAAAGTGTGTCTGTTTGTCTGTTACCTCTTCACGCTTAAACCGCTGAATCGATTTTGATGAAATTTGGCATGGAGATAGTTTAAGATCCGAGGAAGTACATAGGATAGTTTTCATCCTGGAAACTATCCCTAAAAAGATTGAAAAGTGAGTAAGTAATTCATGATGACATTGATGACCCTGTAGAAAATGTAATTATTAGACCAAAAGCACAATTGCTCTTACATTTGCTTAGGCGCTTTTAATAATCCCTTTTATTAATTAAGGTGATTATGTGGATATCTATCGTGTTGTACGAGGTTGCTTCCATACTTCCAAGTTCCACGCGGACGTAGTCGCGGGCAAAAGCTAGTAAAACATATTTTAAGATGCATACGTGATCTGTGAACTCTTTGTCATCTTCTTCCTTGGACTTGCTCTGAACCGATTTCACACGATACATCTCACCCGACTGCACCTTTATGAATGCACCACCTATAAATAATAATAAATAATATAAGTTAAAAAAAAAATGGCCAAGTGCGAGTCTGACTCGCGCACCGAGGGTTCCGTGCAACAAAATACTTTTTAACATTCATTTGTTTTCTGTATTTGTTGTTATAGTGGAAACAGAAATACATAATCTGAGAAAAGTTCAACTATCACGGTTCATGAGATACAGCCTGGTGACAGGCGGATAGCGGAGACTAAGTAAGAGGGTCCCGTTTTTTACCCTTTGGGTACAGAAGCCTAAAAAGCTTGTAAAATAGGATCGATTGACATCTCTATTTGATTTGATGTACATTGTCATAATTCCTATTGTTTATTGACGAGTCGATGGCCATGGTAGAATTAGACATACACTTCGTGAGCTCTCTCTACAGCATTGGGATAAGTAGTAGATTAGGTAATTAAGGTAATTTGGATCTCGTAATTCTGTAAGGTAATTTGGATCTCGTAAGAGCGAGAGAGGCAGGTATACAACTTGCATCACATTTTGTATTTTTGGTATCAATTCAGTATCAGATCAACTGGTTAGTCGGTTACGATTATAATTTTTTAAGAGGCCTTATTCCTTTTAAAATGCTGATTGTTTTAGACATTTTTTCTGTGACCAAATATGTTTCGTAACATATTATTGATGTTACTACCTAGAACAGGGCTATTGGGATGTATTGGTATATATTTGAAACCTACAATTTGAATTTTTCATTGATCTTTTGTTTCAAAAACTACTCGAAATTGACAAAATTCACGCGGAAAATTAGTTTTTTCAACTTATTTTCGACTACACGCAATGAAAGCATGAAATAGCTATGTTACTACCTAGAACTCGGGGAAAAGTAGTATTCACTTCAAAAAGTTGGTGAAAATTATCAATATATTTGTCATAATATGAAAAAAATTTTTTTTTAAAGGAATAAGGCCTCTTAAGCTTTTTCGGTTTTATCGTACTTAAACCTAATGCTCAATGTATTTGTGTGCGTGTGGATTGAGTCTCCCTCCTACCCCCATCACCTAAAATGTCATATTCGTTGTCTGCTTTTAAAGATATTCAAATTTAATTTTAAAATACAATCTAAGATACAGTCCACTTCTTAAAATACAATCTAAAATGTGGACTGTATCTTAGATTGTATTTTAAAATTGGGTTTTCGAAAGTGTGCGGATTGAGTGAGCATACGAAATTATTTGTAAAACTTTAAATACGTAACCAGGTGATCTACAAATTGGGTACCCCTTATCTTGCACAATCTCTATTGTCCGAAATACACTTCGCATAATCGTTTTCGCACAATCATTTTAAGCCGAATGATACTATCGCATAATTATATACTTACCACAATTGTTATGCCGCATAATATTCATTTGGCACCAATTTGAATAGCAGAATACTAATATCGCCAACTTTTATTTCGCAGAATTTTATGTAGCACAATATAAGTTCCGCCGAATTTCTTGCGGCATAATTGTACCATAGCATACCCACAGAACCGAATCGCTGCCAGAAAACTAGGTTAGGTTAGGTTGAAACTGCGTCCCTCACAGAAACGAAGGCAAGGCAGGTAAGTAAGCAAGTCCAACTTGGCTTAGGTTAGGTACGACGACGAGCGAAGCGAGGAGGAGTGTTAGGTTGAACTGCGACCCTAACGAGCGAGCAAAGCGAACGAGCCGCGCAGGTCCGACTAGGCTTACGATTCCTAACATTACCAATTTCACCTTAAGGCAGATCCAACCTGGCTTAGGTTAGGTACGACGACGAGCGAAGCGAGGAGGAGTGTAAGGTTGAACTACCACCCTAACGAGCGAGCGAAGCAAGCGAGCCGCGCAGGTCCGATTTTGCTTAGATTAGGTAGGTATTTTGATGTTTCTTATTAATATGGAGTCGGACTTTTAATTTTTCGGTGTATTAAAATAATCATGCAAACGGAATATTATGCCATATAAATTTCGGCGACACAATTATTCGACCATAGGAGTATTGTTCTAATCAACATTATGCCAATGCACTATTCTGCCAAAGAAACGTGTGCGAAATGATAGTATGCCAAGAAATTTAAGCAAAAAGCAATTGTGCGAAATGATGATTGTGCCAATGGTTGCTATGCGAAACGAAAATATGCCAATCAATTTTGTGCAACACATTAGTAACCCCTACAAATTATTAACTACCTTAAGCATAGTTTTTACAAAAAATTAGGATATAAATATTATATGTTAAATAAACACATTCACAGATTTCGTTGGCAGTGTGTGAGAACTGAGTGAGCACACGTTAATTAATGTATTTTTTTTATTTATCGTTTTACAAATTTATCAATTAGTTTTACAATTGTTTTAGAACTTTTACTAAATGATCAGCACATTTTTTTTTTAATTTTTGAAGGGTGCTCACTCAATCCACACGCACACAATGTATTTCACCTTGTTCCCTAGCCGCAGCTATGATGGCGTTCGCAGTCTCTTCATCTCCGGAGACCTGGAGTTCTATTTGTGAATCTTCGTCATCTGTAAACAAATTAAAGTATACAAGGGTGTTCCATGGTAATGCAACCCGTACCGGTACTTTATACGTTATATTACAAGATGAGAACAATAAACTAACATCGAGACGTATGCATCTTAGAGAATGTATACTATTTAGTATCTATTTTAAATTTGTATACGTGTATATTTTTGGATTCAAGTTCAACTACCTGTAAAGGTGATGTGTTAATCAGTCGTTTTCAACATCTGTGAACTACCGAAATTAATAATTGTTTTTCGTTAACTATCTACCCTAAGGTTGTTCGGAAGAGATCACTTTTTAGCGATAGGACCGCCTGTTGTTGCCAACATTGATGTATTTATTTATTTGTGTTTTCTTCTTTCTGTTTTGTGGTGCGCAATCCATACTAATATTATAAATGCGAAAGTGTGTCTGTCTGTCTGTCTGTTACCTCTTTACGCTTAAACCGCTGAACCGACTTAGATGAAATTTGGTATGGAGATAGTTTGAGACCCGGAAAAGGACATAGGATACTTTTCATCCCGAATAAATTTAGTGTTCCCGTGGGATGAGCGGGTAACACCGCGGGGCACAGCTAGTAAAAAATATTATTATATTATTATTGAGACAGTTCTCCTGTAGAAGTTGTTCGAGTCGAGAGAGGTGAGAATATAAACAAACCTTGGCTGTCGGGTTGCCCGTCGTCGTCGTTGTCGTTGTCGTTGTCGTCGAGCAACGTCAGGCCGGAGTCGCTGTAGACCAGCTTTTGACCCGACACGACCCGAAGGATCGAGTTGTCGCTGGACATCACGATGGTTTCTGAAATATGAATAATTGTATTTGTTTAGCAACATAAAGTTTATTTGGAATTTCGGATTGCTATTCATTTTATTCACAGGTGTATTTTTCCTCTTCTTTCGTGCTAGTTTTAAGTTTTATTAATACACTAAGGTAAAAAATGTACCTCGTTAGAGCAGAATGGATAAAGCTTGTTCTTAATAACATATTCCGTAAGCACATGATTTCTCCTGTATGTCTTGTGAGGTGTGTGTGTTTGTTTTTTTTTCGTCCCAGAGTTTTGTAATAGTCAGGCGTTGCCTGGGTATGTCGGGCACGACTATCGCTGACGTACGTACCGACTAAAAAACCTGCTCTGGTTGTTCTACAGGGTCCTTACAGGTACAGGGTTTCGCTAAAACACCTTAAAAGGATCTCGTTCTCGAGCCATCTGGCTGGGTCAAAGGACAGATACAGAAGATTTCACTTTTGGACACAGGGTATCGTCGATTTCGCTTTGCATTGTCGTCGTCACCGTATGTTTAGGTATTCACGAATTGCTGTTCGTTTAATTTTACCACAGGATTTAAAAAAAGCGACTTTTAATACTTTTTAAAATAATTTCAACTATTCGAATAGTATTCGAATAATTCGAATATCTGCGAAAAAAAAACGAATATTCGAATACCTAAAATGGTCGAATATTTGCAGGCCCTACTCTGGCATCAACCTCTTTTGTCTGTGCGCGTGTGTGTGTGTGTGTGCTTGTACAGGTCACGCAATCAACTCACGTTCCTCCTCGTCGTCTTCGTCCTCCCTCTCGCTGAGTATCTCCAGCTTCCCCACGATGTACTGGTCGCGTGTGCGTGTGTGTGTGTGTGTGTGTGTGTGTGTGTTTGTAGGTCACGCGATCAACTCACGTTCCTCCTCGTCGTCTTCGTCCTCCCTCTCGCTGAGTATCTCCAGCTTCCCCACGATGTACTGGTCGCGTGTGCGTGTGTGTGTGTGTGTGTGTGTGTGTGTGTTTGTAGGTCACGCGATCAACTCACGTTCCTCCTCGTCGTCTTCGTCCTCCCTCTCGCTGAGTATCTCCAGCTTCCCCACGATGTACTGGTCGCGTGTGTGTGTGTGTGTGTGTGTAGGTCACGCGATCAACTCACGTTCCTCCTCGTCGTCTTCGTCCTCCCTCTCGCTGAGTATCTCCAGCTTCCCCACGATGTACTGGTCGCGTGTGCGTGTGTGTGTGTGTGTGTGTGTGTGTGTGTGTAGGTCACGCAATCAACTCACGCTCCTCCTCGTCGTCTTCGTCCTCCCTCTCGCTGAGTATCTCCAGCTTCCCCACGATGTACTGGTCGCGCGTGTATGTGCGTGTGTGTGTGTGTATATGTGTGTGTGTGTGTGTGTGTGTAGGTCACGCAATCAACTCACGTTCCTCCTCGTCTTCGTCCTCCCTCTCGCTGAGTATCTCCAGCTTCCCCACGATGTACTGGTCGCGCGCGCGTGTGTGTGTGTGTGTGTGTGTGTGTGTGTGTGTGTGTGTGTGTGTGTGTGTGTGTAGGTCACGCAATCAACTCACGTTCCTCCTCGTCTTCGTCCTCCCTCTCGCTGAGTATCTCCAGCTTCCCCACGATGTACTGGTCGCGCGCGCGTGTGTGTGTGTGTGTGTGTGTGTGTGTGTGTGTGTGTGTGTGTGTGTGTGTGTGTGTGTAGGTCACGCAATCAACTCACGTTCCTCCTCGTCTTCGTCCTCCCTCTCGCTGAGTATCTCCAGCTTCCCCACGATGTACTGGTCGCGTGTGTGTGTGTGTGTGTGTGTGTGTAGGTCACGCAATCAACTCACGTTCCTCCTCGTCGTCTTCGTCCTCCCTCTCGCTGAGTATCTCCAGCTTCCCCACGATGTACTGGTCGCGTGTGTGTGTGTGTGTGTGTGTGTGTGTGTGTGTTTGTAGGTCACGCAATCAACTCACGCTCCTCCTCGTCGTCTTCGTCCTCCCTCTCGCTGAGTATCTCCAGCTTCCCCACGATGTACTGGTCGCGTGTGTGTGTGTGTGTGTGTGTGTGTGTGTGTGTGTGTGTGTTTGTAGGTCACGCAATCAACTCACGTTCCTCCTCGTCGTCTTCGTCCTCCCTCTCGCTGAGTATCTCCAGCTTCCCCACGATGTACTGGTCGCGTGTGTGTGTGTGTGTGTGTGTGTGTGTGTGTGTGTGTGTGTGTGTGTGTGTGTGTGTGTGTGTAGGTCACGCAATCAACTCACGCTCCTCCTCGTCGTCCTCGTCCTCCCTCTCGCTGAGTATCTCCAGCTTCCCCACGATGTACTGGTCGCTGTGCGGCTCACCATCGCCGCTGTCCTCTAATGACGAGAGCAAGCTCACGTCGAACATGTCTGAAGCGTCATCGGCTTTCTGTGATAATATACGATGAATTATTTTATGAGTTCAGTCAATGTAAGGCAAGAACATCCGTCGTATTAAAAAAATTGGGAACATCGGTTGAATATATTCAATAAGTTATCTAGTATTATTATTAATACTTATACCTTTTTAGTTCCTTCGCTTGTGCCCTCCTCTTGAGATACTATCGCATATGAACAATCTGAAAGAAATGGTTATATCCTCGTATTAAAAAAATGCTGCACTTAATATATTAAATGTTTATTTGCTGAGCTTTTATCAATGTAATGAATCCTAGTTTTAAGACTATCCCTAAGAAGCTAAGATATTGCTATGCCCTGACAATAGGCCCGTCTGGGCATAGCAATATCTTAGCTTAAAGCCTAAGGGACTCAAACAATGCAATGTAACATAACATAATGTTACGAACGGGTTTTCAGGTTATGGGGTCATCTGACAGAGGATGGCATGAAACGGACTGAAAGCATGTTTCAGGCCACGATAAAAAAATTGATCTTTTGATATGTGATAGAGCAACTCCTATAACGGCCTGACATGACTTCTCAACCTGCTGATAACGTTTTCGAACCTGACCTACCGGCGTAACAATAACATCAAATTTAACAACCATGGTAAATAAAATAAATGAACGAATTATTGAAAGCTATACGTGGTCCAAACTGGGTCTCGAACCCGGTATCTTTGGATTACCGGTCCAACGTCTTGGTATATAGTCAGTAAAATACCACACAACTAACCATACTTTGGTAGATCATGATAAGCATGTAGTTTTTACTTGGTGATAAATTACGACAATACCTTCATCAATCTCCATGGGCTGATCATCATTGTTGACATCCCCATCCTGGGCTATCCGCTGCAGCACCATGGATGTCATGAAATCCTTCGGCAGACTTGTCTCCTCAAATATCAAGTCTTCGGCTGTCTCTTGAGTTTCAGTCGTCTCCTGCTTCTGAATAACAATGTTTTTGGGTACCGCTGTAGTGGTTTTGATGCACTGGGTCAGTACTGAGGAACCAACGGTGACTTTTAGGCTGAGTGTTGATGGTGTTATCTGAAATGTTATATAATTTATATGAAAGTGCGAAATTATGAACCACACTATAGGTCTTCGCACACTATAGCAACTCAACGGCGACTCGATTCTATGACAAATATTGAAATTTAAGCCCTATGTCATATTAACTAGGTTTAATTTCGACGATGCACCGACGCGTCGTCCACTCGTCGTCCACTACTAATATCATTTTTTGAAATTAAACCTAGTGAATGTGACATAGGGCTCAAAGGGTCTAGCCGCAATCCTATAGTGAAACTGCCCCTGGCTGAAATGTATAGCTTTCTTAGGAGCTTTTATTTGTCTTATTAAAAGATATCATTTTACCAAATTTCAAGCCTGGAATCCTCTTGGTTTGGACAAGAATTAAAAAAAATTGAAAAAAGTTTTTATTTATTTTTAGCTAATCCGATAGTTCGATTTCTTTGAAATTTGAATGTAATATGTACCTAATAATAACTAATTTTCAAAAAAATAACCAAGGTTCTAGCTTATTTATAAAGCCTTAAAAATGGATTTTTTTATTTTTAAGTTTTTTTTTAATACTTATGAGATAGGGACAACCTCAATTTTTTGTTATATAACGTAAGATATATTATTGCACAAAATATATTTTTTCTAAAAACATCCATTTAGGGAAACAGGGCAAAAATCTCATAATAATGCATATAGGGGAAATCCTTCATTCAATATTGGGTAGCATAATATAGGTACTCGTAGTCAAGGTGGCTAAAGAATAGTTGACGACCGCTTAGGGCAGTGGTTCTTAACCTTTTAGTGATGAGGGAACATTTGACAAAATCTGTGTCTTGCCATGGACCACCAACTGTTTGGAGGCAATAGAAAGTATCTAGGGCGGTAAGACAGGAATTACAAACGAGGTTTAGAAGTAAAAACATATTTTTTTCGGATGGCTTCACGGACCACTTCGTGTGCTTCTAGGGACCACCCGTGGTCCGCGAACCACTGGTTAAGAACCACTGGCTTAGGGGGTCAATCGCCTTTTGATTCAAGAAGAGGTACTACGTTTTAAAAGCCTCGGTCCAAAACAAATATGTCGCCGGGTTGTATGAGGTTGGATAAACTGTCGATAACTTTAACCATGATACTTGCGTCATTTTCATTAGCATAGTAGGGTCCCAGCATTTCAATAATAAATCCGTCAGTTGTGCAAATCGTAAAAGGCACAAAGCAAAGTTACCAATTCGGTCAGGCTATTTAGTATTTAGCCGAGGTTCTAGACGAAGATGGAAATATGAATATGGCCTACGTCAAGGATAACACAAATATCCTTAAAATACAAATACATTCTCAACATTTGTCTAAGAAGACATGTAGATGCTTTACAAAGTATGATGGCGAAAAAAACGGAATACATGCTATCATTCATTATTGTTGTGAATGTGCAAATGGGTTAAGAACATTAGGTTGTTGTTCCCATGTAGCGGCAGTCATATATTACTTGTCGTTTGGCAGATTTTTATCCAGAATACCGCATCCTAGACATAAACTCTGTACATTGTTCAAAGACGAAGGCATTAATGTAACTTCATACCGATAGTGACGAGGATGAGTAATTATAATTAATTTATTAAGTCATAGTCTTATCATAGTCAACTTCTGTTTAGGTCTAAAGTGTAAAATTTTAATAAAATATGTTGAACTAACATTTTAGTTTCTTTTGATACAATCGCTCAAACATAATAGTGGCTACTGATTGACCCCCTAAGCCAGTGGTTCTTAACCAGTGGTTCGCGGACCACGGGTGGTCCCTAGAAGCAAACGAAGTGGTCCGTGAAGCCATCCGAAAAAAATATGATTTTACTTCTAAACCTCGTTTGTAATTCCTGTCTTACCGCCCTAGATACTTTCTATTGCCTCCAAACAGTTGGTGGTCCATGGCAAGACACAGATTTTGTCAAATGTTCCCTCAACACTAAAAGGTTAAGAACCACTGCCCTAAGCGGTCGTCAACTATTCTTTAGCCACCTTGACTACGAGTACCTATATTATGCTACCCAATATTGAATGAAGGATTTCCCCTATATGCATTATTATGAGATTTTTGCCCTGTTTCCCTAAATGGATTTTTTTAGAAAAAATATATTTTGTGCAATAATATATGTTACGTTATATAACAAAAAATTGAGGTTGTCCCTATCTCATAAGTATTAAAAAAAAAACTTAAAAATAAAAAAATCCATTTTTAAGGCTTTATAAATAAGCTAGAACCTTGGTTATTTTTTTGAAAATGAGTTATTATTAGGTACATATTACATTCAAATTTCAAAGAAATCGAACTATCGGTTTAGCTAAAAATAAATAAAAACTTTTTTCAATTTTTTTTAATTCTTGTCCAAACCAAGAGGATTCCAGGCTTGAAATTTGGTAAAATGATATCTTTTAATAAGACAAATAAAAGCTCCTAAGAAAGCTATACATTTCAGCCAGGGGCAGTTTCACTATAGGATTGCGGCTAGACCCTTTCAATATTTGGCATAGAATCGAGTCGCCGTTGAGTTGTTATAATGTGCGAAGACCTTATTATGACGGCAAAAATATGTTCATGTTTGGACCTCTACTCTCCTCCTCATACATCCTACACTGAGTCTAGTTTAGTTTATGGAGATGATATGCCAAATACCGGCAAACCCGTAAAGCTAAAGGCCCGTAAGGAAGGCGTAGGGCTAAAGTACATTGATCAACTTGGTCATAAGGAGTTACAGTTTTGGATTCTGTGATAATAAATTAATGAAATTATTTTAAACTTAATAAAGGGAATTAGAAATGTTTACAATCACCTCCACGTTTATAAAGGATAATTATCAATGATAATTATCACGATAAATAATATAATATTATCGATTGATAATAGCAAAAAGTGAACTGTATTCGAAGTAAAGTAAGTGTCAAAGGGGCGCGCCGTGGGGATTCCCCTTACAAAAAAAACCAGTTCGGATAGTGCAAAGTTGAGTGAGCTCAGTGAGTCATTGGTTTGTTAAGTGAAATATTGAATTATTAAAAAATTCAAAATTTATTTCTTTATTGTTAGAATTTCTTATGAAACAATATAACAAATGAATATCCTATGCAACAATAAAACAAATAAATTTCTTACACTGGTGATAAGTATCCCATTATTATCCGATAATTATCAAGAAGCGTAATTATCTTGATAATATCGAACTCTGGTTTCGAACATGATCTTGCATCCTTTATCTCAGTCCTCACTCAGTGTGAAAATCGTAAGTTTAACTCATTTTAACCATACACCTGATTCTACAGGCGTTTCAACCGCAGTCCGTACGCTGTCATAAATATCAAAGCGATGGGCCATAGTATGCTTTAAATTAGATCAATTATGGTAAGAAGTAGGTAAATATATATCATTGTATGAAAGTTTGCAGCTTGGTGTAACTCATACTTCCAATATTTTTGACAGCGGACTGACGGCCGTTGAAACGCCTGTAGAATCACCCATATCTTATGAAACAATAAAACGAATAGATTTCTAACACTGGTGATAAGTATCCGATTATTATCTCATAATTATCCGATAATTATCAAGAAGCGTTATTACCTTGATAATCTCGAACTAGACGTGTGCGCCGCGCCGGTTTTGTACCGACGCCGCAGTGTGTGGGCGTGGCCTTTGTGTACTTTGTATTTATGCGCATACAAAGTTTATAAAATACAGGTTACTTTATATAAAGTACAGGTAACATTATTTGTATGCCCATAAATACAAAGCGGCGCACACGTCAATTTCGAACCCTGGTTCCCAACATGATCAATTTCATCCATTGTTTCAGTAGCTATGTGTCAAAATCGTAAGTTAAAAGCTTTTATTTAACTTGCAATGTATGTATGTAAGTATGTTTGTTCGGGTGGAATCTTGCAACTCAATTTTGAAGCAGATGTCGTCAACCGATTGAGCTGAAATTTTGCATACTTACTTAACTTTGATGACAATACAATAATATGGTACCATGGGGCTGATTTGATGATGGAGCCGGAAGGTGGCCGTAGTAACTCTATAATAGAAAAAGTAATCCTACCGAGTCTGGGCTCTTTAGAATTGTCTCACTGAGCATTTGATGGATATCCAAAGAAAAGTACAGTCGGCTATAAAAGCTTGTCACTAAAATGAAGTTTTTGACAGAAACTTATTTAAATCAATTTAACCATACCTTGTTTTTGGTGGTGACGAGGCCGGCATTCCCCGCCAGCCGGCCGACGTTGAGCACGAAGTCCGGCGGCAGCGGGTGCAGCTTGGAGGCCGGCAACACCACTTTCTTGGCCTCGCTCTTCGTGGGGCTCTCGCTGCTCTTGTGGATCTGCCCGTGGAGCTCGGTTTTGATGTGCTTCAACCTGTAAATAAATAAATAAATACAACAATACAATACAACAACACTTTATTGCACACCAACAAGAAAAATATTACATGAGAAATCTTAAATTAAACAATGGTAGACAATAGGCGGTCTTATCGCTAAAGAGCGATCTCTTCCAGACAACCTTTGGGTAGCGGAGAAAACAAAATTAAACAGAAAATAGTAGGTGGTGAGATAAGAACTTCAAGTAAATTATACATACAAAATATTAGACGGATAGGTCATACACTTACACAAATAAGTATCTATATATTATATAAACATACATACAAAAGGGAAGAATGAAAAGAATATCACAGCTAACATTAGACTTATAATGAAAAACGACAGCATAGAATTATAAAAGGATTAGGCTACGGTAGAGACAAATAGTGATCTTTTAGTTTATGTTTAAAAATTGCCAAAGTTTTAGCTTGCCTTAGATCCATAAATAAATAACGGACAACCTTACACAAATCGATCTTGTCCCAAATTAAGCTCAAGAAGGCTTGTGTTATGGGTACTAGACGACGATATACGTACTTATATAGATAAATATATACTTAAATATATAATTATATAGAACAACCATGACCCAAGCACAAATATTAAATATACACAGTAGGCAGGTGTCTACAAACCGAGCCAAACGCGTCGTCAATTAAATTATATAAGTAAGTCATCATTCAAGACTAAGTCGCTTTGGGTAAGATTGTCCCTTAATATTCATTTATTTATTTTAATTTATACTGCTACTGTCAAAGGCTTCATTAACATAACAACATGCGCTTTCCACAGATAAATGCTCTTGCCGGGATTTCTAGACCAATTTAGAATTATCACGGTGAGCATTTGAGCAACGTATATAATATGTAAGCGTTTCTTATTTTGACCCAATGCCTTAACCTTTTGAACGCCAAGTCGAGAAGCGATTTACCGTGCCCCAACGGCCACAGCCAAAAAACTCCAAAATCTTATTAATATATTATATAATATTTTCAATCCTTATTGGATTGAAAAACACTCGTAGCGGCGTGTACTAGGAATAGTTTGAATCGGGTTAGACAAAATTGATGTAAAAGTTATCGACAGCTATAACCTGGCGTCAATGGCACGATTTTTATTCGTCGGCCAGTGACGTACAAAAGGTTAAAAAAAGCAGAATGAAATATTTCTTACCTGACTTGCAAGTCATCATATTCCTTGCACGTCTGGCTACATTTCTTGCAAATTACTGTGGATTGTATATCTTCCTCTTGCAAAGGTTTCTCAGCAATCTCACTTACTATGTCCAGTAGTTTCTTGCCAGATTGAAGGTTGCTCTGAAACACAAATGACATAAATTTTACATAAAAAAAAAAGAAATTAAGTTAAGGCTCGCTTGTGGTCTATACCGGGTAAAGCTTCCAATTACGGGACTTTTTAGCGAGCCCTATGCAGTTTCTGTAATACAGGGATTTAGACTCCTCTCTCTAGGTTATGGTAACATTCTCTTGAACTGCAGTCATATCGACGACGCGGCTGGCGCTAAAAACTACGCATATCGTCGGGGATAGTGCCGCGCTCGATACGAATCAATATTCAAACAAATGCTAAGTATTTTATTGAAATACGAACTTTATCGACAGCTGTTATTTACGCGGTATTGCACTATCCCCGACGATCTTAGTTTTGTCTCGCTCGAACCTTTTCAGGGCCATCTCTCCCAATGGGCATACTGGGCACGTGCCCTGGCCGCACCTCACCCTTGTACGTTTTTAGTGTTCAATGGGCCACCCATTATAGTGTGCACAGTGCCCAGTTCCCAGTCACAGAGTCCATTAAAATCAATGTAATTTCCTTAGACCCTTGTCACAGACAACCCCCAATAGACGGAGCATGTAAGGCGACCTGAGGTCTCTACACCACTTAACACTACAATTTACCATGTTATTTATTTAATTTCTTTTTTCGTTGACGTACGCATGGATCATAAACAAGGACGCAACTAAACGGTGGGCGCCGTGTTGATACTTTAATGTTCTGCCGTACCATATCGTTGGTGCGCGCGGGTCGCCTTACATGCTCCGTCTAGTGGGGGTTGTCTGTGACCCTTGTGCATAATTTTGTTTATAAACTAGTATTGTTACTTACAGTATCTTGTATAAGACTGATGGTGTTTGTAGCACCGGTGCTGGTGCTGCAAATGAAGCAATTTGCAACACGGTTCATCCTGAAAACACAGTCGCAGAATTAAATAGCTAGTCTAGTTAACCTTTCTAGTGATGAGAAGTATGTAGAAGTATGGAGTCATTCCTACCAATATCATAGATTCCCAAAGTTTTAGTGAGACAAGATATCAGTTTTCTTATATTCAGTGGTCTGAATGGGCAGTGTAATACCACAGGTTTCTTATAATAATCTTAATATCCCACAATCTTGTTCGAAATTAATATGTTCTATTGACATGATTTATAAGCAACATCATCGAAGGAAAAGTTTAAAGAAAGCGAGGCAGGGACCCAGAACAAGCTACAACATAAAACAAATAAAAGAGAAGACGTCATGTTGTAAAAGGGAATGAAGGAGTTGGCTATGGATAGGGATAGATGGAGACAACTACACCAACAAGTTTGACTCTTTGACTTTAATAATAATGTTGGATAGAATATTAAAATTATGTTATTCTACGGTGTTTCACCATCTGTGCTGACCACTGCTTATAATACTGACTTTACTTATAGGATTTGAAAGAAATGTCTTGGTTGTAGCGAGACTGTAGACTAGTAAAGACAACAGGAGCGTCGGACGACAAAAGTCTCAGCATCCTGGTGCACTATAATACTTACTTATTTTTAAGTCATCCTGTGTATGTATAAACTGAGACTATCCATCAATAGTCAGAAGCGCACGCTCAGGGTCAAAGATCATAAGTTTGCCAATCATTAGCTGTGCAGATGAAGTGAAGACCATGACTAATAGGTAGTATAATTAATGTTTCTCAGATAAAGGTGTGACGGTGTAGCATGGATCGAATCTCAGACATCGGTCAATACAATAGGTTTAGGTACATTACGTACTTGATAGAATGTAATTTTTTTTTCTGAATAACATACAGAATACATACTGAACAAATCTTTGACCCTATATGAAGGCTGAATGCATGCTAGGACGCGATGTTGAAAGTGGAATATTGCTCCAATGTATAAATAACTGCATGTACCAAGGTGCTAACAATCTAGGTCAATCTTCTTTTGAAGTATGTCTTTGAAATAGAATAGGTGATGAAGAAAATTTTTTTACTGCTTTAAAAAATATATCCATCGTACTTGTTCACGATAGGTAGGTACTTTTTTTAAATATGGAACTCATATTTTAATGGTGCGTTATGTAAAAGAAAAAATATTTAAAGGAATGTCTCAGTTAATTAAATGATTATCACAATATTTGTAAACAAACTTATGGTGAATTTAAATCTATTGCCACCATAGGAATAAAAATATATCATCCACTCGGCATACTATGAAAAACGAGTTCAGTAGAGTAATTCAATAGTCCTTGCAAGCCAGGGCCGCCATTTTGTTTCAGCGAAGTATTTTTCCATCAAAATAATGCAAAGAAACTTAACAATAACATAAGAAAACGCATTACCTGACGATTTATCCAGTTTCCATGGGATTTAGTTAGTTTCTATAGGTTTTCTGAAATATTTTGCCAAATAAGTTGTCAGCAATGATTCCTATACGCAAGCAGCCACCATTACGTACGTACTGTGTCTGATTAGTTCCAAATTTCACCACGCGGAGCGCTGTATTTTATTAAATCGGGTGTGTTTTCTATTACATTTTATTTTTTAAAGCCTGACCAGAAATATATGAGGATGCGTCATATTGCGGAATTTCACTTTTTTACACTGCCAACATTGAGGTATTATTTATAATAGAGCCACAGACCCGAACAAAATTGTCGAAAAAAGTGGCACTGCTGTCATGTTCAAGTAGATGCCAATAACGCTTATTTATAATTTACAACAACATAATTACTTCGTACAAAATAACTCTTTACTCAAACGTTTAAGTGTCAAATTGGCTTACGTACTTATTACCACAAATATTTTTCGAGTAAATTAACTTTTTTAGCGTATTCTGACTCATGTCTCTTGTCAAACTTGGAACATGGCACGAATGGAGCAGATTTTAATAGTTTTACATACTAAAAATATTTTCATTATTACTTTATTTAGGTATTAAAATATATTGGTTGTTTGAACTAAATAAACTCGTAAATTGTTAATAACAAATTAAGTTACGTTTTTATTTAACAACTGCATAAAAGGGTCCCGACACTGCATAGAAGGGAACAGTAATAATGACATTATGATTTCTCAACTCATCTTGTTCTAGTATGTGAAATGAGAGTAAGGCAAGTGCAAAATATTAACATTTTTAACCCTTTAAAGTTTGATGGCGTGGCGTGAAAGTCGGTGGCGTAGTATGCACGGCAGCACACATTCTTTAGGTGTTCTTGGCGTTCAAAGGTTTAAACTGACAGTGTCTAGACTCTGAGACAAAATAAAACAATGACAACAGAGCAATTTTTTTATTAATTTATTAATGTAACCTGTAGGATCTGCCTGTAAAAGGCATATGTTCATAACACTGGCTCACTCGCCGCCGCACACATAGCAATGTCATGCGTCCACTCTCGCCCTCGGCTCGCGTGTACACTGTACAGTCGAGTTCATTTACATCTACACACTTACGAGAACAAAAATATCTGAACACGACTTTATGCTCCTGACAATAGGGTCGTTTCCGATATTTTTGTTCTCGTAAGTGTGTAGATGTAAATGAATTCGACTGTAACTAAACGCAGCATCCTATATGACGTGCGCCCGAGACAGTGTATATCTATTTATGTATAGATACCTACTACCACAAACACTACATCACCATTTTACGCTTCTTTTGTATACATTGTCATTTTTTTAAGTTTTTATTGAGATATTAAAGCTGTGTTGAGTGAAAGACTTTCACGCTCTTTTGATTAAACATAAAAAAAAAAACATATATGATCATGCCGAACGAACACACGAGAGACGAATCGACGTCTGTCTCTTACTAAACGTGACCTCAATTTCTCACGCTGTTTAGGATCGCGTGGGAATCTTTAATAAAAAAATAGGATAATTATATATTGCACTCCTTTATTAATTTATAAAATATAAAACTATAGCGACTCCTTAGATTTTTGTTCTGTGATGAGGTGCATTTTGTAGGGACGAAGTTGATAATTCTAATCTAAAATATGCTATGATTTCACATAGGATTCGTTAATTGATCGATAGAATCTGCGTAAAAAAGAATATTCCGACCTTTTTATTTATTTTATAGCTGTTATTTCTGCAATTTTTCACTGAAAATTAAGTCATTTTTGAGACCCGTCACGTGTCATGGTCTAAACGAGACTGATCGCCCAACTAATGCGATTTGTGATTTTGCATTAGTTGGGAGGGTGCCATTTTTTCCGTCGGATTGTGTGTCCATGTAATTAATACGTCAATGACTGCCAATGATTTTATGATGGTTTGTCAACATCAACAATGTCAATGTCATTCGTGGTTACGTGTAGTTTCTTTAAAATACACTTAATTAAAAATATCTCAAGAAAATGCCGAATACCATTCACTATCGTGAACGTAAGATTATAAATAAAGTGTACATAAACGCAAAATTATAAAATATTCTAAGAGCCAAAAAACTGAAATTGTACATACTTACACGGAATATCCTATATAAAAATAATACGAATACGAATACCCTATTTAAATCCGAATACGATTTAAAAATAAACCATTCGTAGATTTAGAGAAAAAAACAAAATAGGCAAAATAGGCACGTTGGATGTCGACTTGCGGAAAATGCCCAGCGCAACTAACTAACTAACTAGACTCTAGTTAGGTACTAGAGAAAAAATATCATATGAATACCTTTGGAATGTTATGAGTTTGATCTTTCATCGATGCTAGCCATCGATCTTTTTATCAGCCTATTTTGGTGAACAAATCATCAAGTTTACGCCATTGAAAAGGATCTTCGGCCGCAGATCCTTTTTTCGCTGCTATGTTGTTTACTGGTACATAACTATTTTAGAGAAGATAGGATTATCAATTTATTATCAACACATCTAACACACGACTTTTGTCGCACAAGAAATATTGCTTGTCTCCTTCCTTTTAATACCGCGCAACTCGTGTGAGACGAGAGAAGCTTCGTCGCGGGAAGTAGGGCTAGCTAACCCAGCCAAATTGACCTTTGCATTACTGGACGAACAGAAGTTTTACTTATCTCATCATCATCAGCTCATCTCCGTCCACTGGGCGTGAACTCTCCCGTGGAAAGGCAGAACACTTTGTTTCATAATTACTAATACCTAGATTTTAGATTTACGAATTGCAAGTTTGAATTTTATAGCGAGCTGAATTCATAAGCTAGTTTATCCAAGGGCCAAGAAATGGTTAGTGTTAGGCCTCGATACAGCACAGGGGCGTTTTATTATGGTCTTTCATGTGAGGATAAGCTGTAGAATGACTGGAATAAATTATTTCCACAGCTGAATTTTCACTAATACAATATTTGTAATTACATATTAATATAGCTATCTCTAATTTCATAAAACGTCTTGATCACGTCTGAGTGTTAAGAATTTAAATGCGAAGTTGAAGTTTATTAACCAACTTTTTTTACGGTTTATTTTAATCTGCTCCACTGAAATTCCTTAATAAAGCTTCAAAACATGCTTTACTTTACTGCGCAGTACAGCCTACCAGTACTGCCCAATAAAACCAAGTTTACATAATTATATACTTACGTGGTCCCAATTTGGACTATTTAGAGGGTAAGTTAGATATGTAGAAAGGTAAAAAAATTCATAGAGATTCGGATTTAAAAAGCATGCATTTACGTATGTTTTTAATTTTGCCCATACTTACCAAGTTTATTTCTAAGTCAAAAAAATCAAACGTAATACTTCCACACCAAATTTTTCATTTATTGCCAAGCATATTGTAATAATGATTTTATTTTGACTTACTATTTACTATAGTCATCACTGTGACATCTCAGTGATTGTTTTCAATTACAAATTGACTTCGATCTGTGGTTATGCTAAAGGAATGATAGTTACATAATATTGGCTATACTCACAGCTGACAGATAAAATGGCGGGAATTTGAGCTAGCTCGGTTTTTTATATTTGTAGCAGTAGCGCAATGATATAAAAAATATAATGTGCTATAAAATAAAATGATTGCAGTTCAGTCAAAAACATTATTTATTTCTATACAATTTACATCGCGCCTCAAGTGCAACCCTATGGTAATAATATGCACTTATAAATTACATTAAAAACAATATAACTTTAATAGAACAAACAAAAACAACTTGTACTTACTATTTACATATATCGACATGATTCTCGCATTATTTGCATAAATATTTGTTTACTTAATTTACGTTCATAATTCGCGTAATTGTGCAAAATATTAAATTATAATTTATATTATGCTTAAATTTTACCCAACTCGTGTAAGTATTTATAAGTTGGTGTAGTTTTTGGTAAGTGTAAATAAGGTAAGTACGGAAAGATTTTGGCTAATATAAAATATAGTGTAAGAGTATTTTGAGCAAGTAAATCTTTAAATAGGTTGTAAATTTAATAGCCCGTAATTTGGAAAGGTAGAATGGATGGAAAGGGGTTATATACGTATTAATTATTATATATTCCGTAATTATTATTTCTGTAATAAATAAGGGCTCGATTATCACAGCAAATTTCTTGATAAAAGCAGAAATAAATGTTGATATTTAATATAACGTGTAAAATGCGTTTTTGATGAATGTGCATGGGGTCTAACTATATTCCTAATTGGCAAGAAGTTTATAAGACTAATACTCAATGTGACTAGAAAATAAAGCGAAAAAAAGGGACATTTTACAATTTGTTCCATATGTCAGTTTTTTTTAATGATAAGGAAAATAACAAATACATGGGAGGCACACAGTCACAATGTAATTATTAAGCAGTATATTGACTTCATGAAATTAGAAGGGAGAGGAGCGTCGCGGAGACATCTGGTTCTACCTTATTTGTGTGCGTGTTTGGTTATTAGAACACATACCATAAGGGCCGAATTCAAAATGTTCGTTCGGTTTCCTTATGGAATGACGTCAGAAAGTGTATCTGTCTCTGCCTGTCATATGGCGATGTCTCGCTTGCTGACGTCATTCCGTACGGAAGCCGAACGAAAATTCCGAACATAAGAACACATTATTCTACCAACATAGGTTTAGGGCACCCAGGCTAAGTGTTTAAATGAAGTAATTTATCCGTTAGTTGACACCGAAAAAACATCAAGTAGCTTAGACGACTGCGCGGGTTGTAGAAGAGTCGTGTTAGCACAGTTTTATTATTTATAGGTCTTTTGCCACAAAGTGAGCAGATAACTGACGCTCAGATTGCGTGATACAAATGCTTTGTCTATTCATGCATTCGAGATCATAAGTGTTCGAGATCTATGGTATTAGTGTCATTTATGTTATTTTAGATACTTAACAGATGCACAAGAAAAAACAACATTGTAGACGTGGACTTCGACATTGGAACTACAAAGTCTTTGTATTACGTTAAATACTTCCTGATTCCCGTGCTGCTCACTTCACAACCTACGCACACGGATATAAGCTAAGTGTTGTTTAATAAATGAACAATAAATATTTTATCCAAATAGGCTGTTGCCCTTTTAGCTAGCTTTTATCGAGATTGGTCTGAATTAATTACGTTCCTTCTAGAGCCAGCCTATGGAGCCCACGCTGCCAGATAAATTAGGATGGCCTGGTTATCTTCTTGGTTTGATGCAGATGTGTAGAACACTTGAATGTCGACAAACTTCAAACGATGCCACTCATATTTTTTTTATCTCAAGCTGAAAAGCTTTACATTGGCATTATAGCCACACATTTTAAAATATACGAAATCGTGTAGCTTCTTTTGATGTTCGCGACCCATGTGACCATTTGGTTGAATTAACTTGAATGTCTGTGTTCTGTATTGGGAAATGAAAATGATTGTGGTTGTGTTGAAATGAAAGAATATTTTGTTGTGTTGACATAATATGTATTTAAAGTTACCATGTAGCTACAAGTACCTAGATCCAATGCCAAGACTAAAAATATTTGAAAGAAAGTAAATTATAAAATGTTTACATTATATCCTTAAAATGTATGCAAGAGTGCTGTTTCTTGTGTTATTTTTGGAGAGTCGATCTGCATTTGGCTTTATTGTTATATGTAATTATGTGTAACATTTCTAAATTTTAGACAATGATATTAGCAGTGAGTATTTTGATTGAAACAAATAAACACATACACAAAGTTCGTTTGGACAGATTTTATAGTATTTTTTTCTAAGTGCCTAATATCTTTGTCTAAAACACCATGTAGGTATAACTGACATTTGATGTGTTCGTCACTGTCGCAACACTTTATTTGCAAGAACATCAAACCATCGACAGCAAACGCCTTCTGTACATTAAACACAAAAGCTACCACGACATTCAGGGCCTATGCTAGAACATTTAGTTTTTCATTCGAAAATATTTCTAGAGAAAAAGATATGCATCTATTTACCTGATAACACTGATTTAAATGTTATTATAATTTTATTCAGCTATTTAGAGAACTATATGCGCGGCCAGCGATACTGTTGTTGGTAGCAGGGGAAAAATAATGTCTTTTATGGTCACACCACAACAGCATGGCGGGCGACGCTAGCGCACATCTACTCTTATAGTTATTTCTTTTTAAACAGACCTTATCTACTTACTAGAACACAAAGACTTTGGATCTGAGTAAAGTCATTATCAATGACGGACTAAAACCTTTGTTCAGGAACAAAGCCTTTGTGTAACTTTAAGTAGATACGTTCTCTTTAAAACCGAAGCACTATACTTAAGAACACAACAGAACAGCATGGTGTCTCGTACTGAGAACTACTTCTACACTTCATTGTGCAGGCTTCCAAACTGTAATCGAACCGACACTATTATTTTTTTATTTTTTCATTATTAAGAAAAATTTATAGAAAATCCGTACTGTCATATTTTTCCACTAATCGAATATAATTGACATTGCAATGACACTTACTACTAGCCTAGAGAGTGCTAAACTATTTCTTACATTTAGATATTTTTTTGGTTCTTTAATTTTAGAATAAACGTGTCAACTCAGGTGTTTACAAACAAATTTAGTGCCACTCTATTTTATATGGACATCACGAAACCCATGCAAAAATAATGAAGAAACATGCACAGTTCAAGCATGGTTCTACTTGAAAAGAAACCAAAATAAAACTCAAATCGTCTACCTTATAGCATAACATTTTTTTTTATTTCTTGTACATTTTCACAACTGTCATGTTACAAACAACCAAAGTTTTGGAAAAATCGTCGTTTCGTTAATACATATTCGTGGACCGGAGAAAATATCTCGTAATATCCACATGTGTACACTAAAGGGATACATTTGAGAACAACAAGGGGAAAATAATTACTATTTTCAATATCACCTAAAACAAAGTCACAATCTAATATCAATTTACTAATTCATCACTAAAAAACGGGAAAAAACAGTACCATCCTCAAAACTCAAACAAAAAAACCTATAAGTAAAAACCATATTTTTATTTAAAGTCATTCGCTTGTGACTAAAAAAATTTACACCAAGAGTGTTTGAAAATGGCACCGAATAGAATATAAAACTAAGTCTAAAATTACACAAATAAAAATGGGAATATAACTTAACCAATACCTAAGACATCTAAACACTAGTGCAAACTAGTATAGTCAAGCGAATGCACAATGCATTCAACAGACCATCGCCTTTTTAGACAAAAAAAAACAAAAGTAAAATAAAAATGAAAATG
The DNA here is from genome assembly GCA_932273695.1 of Apotomis betuletana. Taxonomy (NCBI): domain Eukaryota; kingdom Metazoa; phylum Arthropoda; class Insecta; order Lepidoptera; family Tortricidae; genus Apotomis; species Apotomis betuletana. The sequence continues at coordinate 11,018,447 of OW026321.1, read as the reverse complement.
TAATGTGTTAACATGAAAAAATTGTATGTGTCTAAAATTATATTAATAAACTATCTGTTAATGTCTTTATTAGGAGTGATCTAGATCACATAAAAAGTAAAGGAATTATATAGATGTTGCCATTGTCATTTGAGGAATCACCCTTTTGGTAACTGGTGTGTTTTTGGGTATATTTTCATTGTGAAATGGCAACCCCAGTCCCCGCTCTCGTGTTGTGGCTGTGTGTGTGAGTGGCTCCGTCTTGATATGTGTTTGTGTGTGTTCGCCGTCGTCGCCGTTAACTAGAAGCAAAATACGATCAAAATGTGAATTTACTAGTATTACCAGCTACGGTCAAAACCTAAAAAAATGGGGTGAATTTTGAAGAATACAATCACTACATTTAACTATAATGTAAGTTTGAAAATATCTAAATTTCAGTGAGTTATGCTATCCATTCTTTAAAATGTCCCTTTTTAAGTCAGACCGTATTCTGTATGTATGTATGTAAGTATAACATGTTCTAAGTCATATCAGAGTATAGAAAAAATAACAAATGAAACAAAAATAAATATGAATGAATTTTTAAACAAAAAATATTTTAAACGACATGTACTATGTAAACAGTAATAATAGACATGTAGTGTATTACAGTATCCACTAAGAAATATTATTTGTCACTGTGATATGTACTTTCCAAATCAAATTAATTTACGCATTCACTGCCAGAGGGCGTGGCCTAGGAACAAACTTGTATTACGGTGAACGCATATGTGCGTCGCTGGCAATGAATGCGTTAATAACATCAACATCACGACATAAAGTAAAATACTGATATTTATACTATGCTGGATTGCTAATTCAAGACAAGTGTTTATCGACAAACTATCCTGTAAAAAAAAAAAACCAATACCTAACTTAAAATGTAATAGGTACGGCATAGGTAACATTCTTGAACAAGATGACAGTAGATGACATTTCAGATGATTTTACTAGGTGAAAAGCAATGAAAATAATTTATAAAGAATAATGTTACATGTAAGAGCATTTAATCAACTAAATTAAAAATTGTTTAGGTGAAAGAGAGAAAACTGGGAAAGGAATATTATGTGGAATTCTACTCTTCTAACATACAATAACAATTAAAATAATATCTAGGTATAATAGTTTTTCTTAATCGTCCTAACTATTTAAAAATTCGTAAAAAATATCGTTAACCTAAATGAAAAAAAAGTTACATTTTCCCCTTATTACAAAAATAAGTGTTATCGGAAAATTCAAGATATTTCTTCTGTCACAATAACAAAAGTAAAATATCTTTTTTATTATTTATTAAATTAGCACAAAATGGTTCAATAGCTGGTAAAGCTAAATAAGGTTGCAATCCAGCATACTACAACGCCAAAATCTTATATATTTTTTTAATTCCAAATTCCAAAGTTACGGACATTTTTTCCAATGACGTAAAGATATTACGCAACTTACAATTTCAATAGATTTTTATTTCCGTTTCCTTATGACGCATACAACGCCAGGATATTGATATTCAGGATCTGAATTATGGAAATAAGGTTCTGATTTAATTGCAACAGGGGGATAACTGAAAAGAAAAAGAAATATGGATGAGGATGCTAGAAAAAAGATTTGTTAATAGGTAACAGCCTTTTTCGTAATATTGTTTGTCGATGTGATATGTCCGCTAGGCTGTAATGGGGCATACAAAAAGGATGAAATGAATTATATACTAGCTAGATGAGAGAGAAAAAATACAAGTTTTTAATATGAATAGTGAGGGGATGAAAGAGGGTTACTTATAAACTTGCCTGAGAAAGACAGTGTGTGAATATGAAACATGAACAAAAGTCAGGTTATTGTTTTCTTCAATCAATCCAGCACAGTACATAAAGTCAGACAAGAAAATAATATTAAAAATTGACATGATTAGGTCTAATAAGACTGAGAGCCCTCGGGAATCCTACACATTAATTATCCTATAATACACTAGCCCAGCGTTAAGTACAAATCTATACTTATATTTATAAAGCTTTAGAAAGCATAATATTGCGGTGAATTCTCCATCTCACAAAATATATGGCTGTTGTGCAACTGTACATTAATGTATTGTTTTTAAGATACAATATACACTTATAAAATATCTACAGGCTTTCCTATTTATAAATTGACCGCCGAAACACCGCAAGATGTCTAGTCAAGAAAGATATGTCATTCCATTATTACATTACTTACGACTTTAAGTAAAAAAAAAATCGAAAAATCCTCTCACAAACCGCCATTTTTAATTTTTTTTCTGAAGTTGACACTTGAGTACTTGTGAGTGATTGTACTGCAAAGCTATTGCGAAATAATATCTTTATAATAGCTTTATTAATTATTTACATTCAGTTTTTTTTATTCTTCTATACGGTAATATTATTTTTATTCTAACACTTTTTTTTATTAAACTTTGGCTTATTATTTGGCATAGAAAAGACAGAGTAGGAACCAAAGCGGTATACTTAAGCAATTTAAGAAATGCATGAACATTTTAAAAGTTATGGTCAAATGCTCTAGTGTCCAAATTTTTTATTAGATTTTTCTAAAAAAATAATAAAACGTAAATATTAAATTTACGAAAATCTGTATACATTATAGAAGAATAGATATATTTCGTTAAAATAACGAAGAGGAAATATATAGAAATGTTGACATACCCGCATGTTTGCTTGTTTCACTATCATAAATGTAAGACCGAAAATTGGTAAATAAATAATTTAATACCATGATTAAAGATAATTATTTCATACTTGATAAATAATAATAATATTTTAGAATAATAGAACACAACATTGAAATAAAACACAAGCAAGTATAGGGATAGTCGTATTTCTTTCTATGGTCCCTACTATAAAAAGGTTAAAATATTTAATCTTCATCAACATTTCATTCAAGTTAAAATTCATTAAAATCGTCAAGAAGGAGTAAATTGTCCGGTCGAAAATCGCCACTTAATAGTTATTTTAAAATTAAATTCCATCTGAGAATATTGGTAACGGTTTTAGAATTTAACATAAATATAGAATTTCATATTTTTATTTGCGACTAAGGGTATAGCAGGATAGCCTAAGAAAAAGTGCCCCCAGCGTTTTTGGGTCGAAACTATAATCAAACGATGCCTTTTAACGAGGTAATACCCTGCACAAAGTTTCATCCCTCTGTTACCCCCTGGGGGTGAAAAACACCCGATTAACCCCAAAACTGTTTTATTTATTTTTTCCTAAACTATGAAAGTGACGAATTTCAAATTTTGTACAAATATTAATAAGACTAAAAGCTATATTTAAAAAAAATATGACCCTCCTAACCATTTAAATTCTTGTAAAAAAAGTAAAAAAAAAAAAAAAAACACCCTGTATAACAAGTTCGGCTCTTGGTACACACACCATTTTTTTTCCAAATATGAATCAATTTATATTCTACATCATACAAAAGTTTCATCGACCTAGCCCAGAAGGAACATTGCGAAAATAAAATGAATTGGCTCTTTGGTGCCTACTATTCATTTAACTCCTACTAAGAGCCTTGCATTATTTTTTATTAATAAACAATGGCCTGCGATCGGACCGCTGTTTGTGTCCGATTAAAAAATTTGAAAATCGAACGCGGGCAGTAACGCGGCCGCGGGCTGTGTTTTTTAGGGTTCCGTAGTCAACTAGGAACCCTTATAGTTTCGCCATGTCCGTCTGTCTGTCTGTCTATCTGTCCGCGGCTTAGCTCCGATTACATTAAAGTACTAGAGAGCTCTAATTTGGTATGAGTATGTGTATGTAAAACGCCGACAAAACGGTAAAATAAAAATAAAAAGAAAAACTTTTTTTTGGGTACCGCTTTTACCCCTAAAGTGGGGTGTTTTTTTTTTCGTTTCAACTACCTAGTGTGTGGGGTTTCGTTGAAAAGGTATTTTAAAAATAATAGGGGTCTTTGAACATCATTTTTTGATAAAATCAGAAGTTTTCTAAATATTCGCTATAGAAATCCAAAAAATAGCGTCCGCCCTCTAACTTTTCAACCACGTTTCTAAAATTATGGAAAAATTCGTAAAAATTTGACCTCATAAGCACTTCCAATGAAAACTTTACTTATTGAATAAAATCGGTCGAGCCGTTTTTGAGTTATCGCAGATAAATTAATAATTTTCTTTAAAATGACGTAAGTGCCGCGCGGTGTCCTTATACTTCGAACGTTACACATGTTAGTTAAGTGCCATACTGTATTAAAACATTCACTCAATCTGGCGCGTATAACCGATAACTTCAAGAAGGTAATAAGTAATTACAGTAACTTTGGCGTTTACGACCTTTTTATAGAGCTTGAAATCTTTCTCGTAATTTAAACCTCTATTGTGAAAGATGGGCAACTACGGAACCCTACACTGAGCCGGCCCCGACATGGTCTTGGCCGGTTTTGTTTTTAATTATATGGTTGCAGGACCGAGACGTTGCGTTTGCGTATTAAGCATAATATAATGAGTAGTGCCTACTAAATAGTACATTCATTTTATTTTCGCAATGTTCCTTCTGGGCTAGGTCGATGAAACTTTTTTATGATGTAGAATATAAACTGGTTCATATTTGGAAAAAAAATGGTGTGTGTACCAAGAGCCGAACTTGTTATACAGGTTGATTATTATTTTTTTTACTTTTTTTTACAATAATTTAAATGGTTAGAAGGGTCAAAAGAGGGGGTTTGTTCAAAAATGCAAATGGGTTTGACCACTTTGTAGTTTAGTCTTCACCATACAAACAAAGGTTCACATGTTAGGTAATGTATGCGTTGGTATTATGGGATTCACGTAAAAGAGTTGCTTTCAATTTCGTAGCGAAGTGGTAATTTATACCGCGCAGAAATAGACAGACAGACAGACGGACATGGCGAAACTATAAGGGTTCCTAGTTGACTACGGAACCCTAAAAAACACAGCCCGCGGCCGCGTTACTGCCCGCGTTCGATTTTCAAATTTTTTAATCGGACACAAACAGCGGTCCGATCGCAGGCCATTGTTTATTAATAAAAAATAATGCAAGGCTCTTAGTAGGAGTTAAATGAATAGTAGGCACCAAAGAGCCAATTCATTTTATTTTCGCAATGTTCCTTCTGGGCTAGGTCGATGAAACTTTTGTATGATGTAGAATATAAATTGATTCATATTTGGAAAAAAAATGGTGTGTGTACCAAGAGCCGAACTTGTTATACAGGGTGTTTTTTTTTTTTTTTTTACTTTTTTTACAAGAATTTAAATGGTTAGGAGGGTCATATTTTTTTTAAATATAGCTTTTAGTCTTATTAATATTTGTACAAAATTTGAAATTCGTCACTTTCATAGTTTAGGAAAAAATAAATAAAACAGTTTTGGGGTTAATCGGGTGTTTTTCACCCCCAGGGGGTAACAGAGGGATGAAACTTTGTGCAGGGTATTACCTCCTTAAAAGGCATCGTTTGATTATAGTTTCGACCCAAAAACGCTGGGGGCACTTTTTCTTAGGCTATCCTGCTATACCCTTTAGGCCTGTACTTTAAAAACAAACAACAGCTTTTACTCACAACAGAGTAAATTTCACTAAAATCTCTAAAAATAATATAACAACTATTAAATTTGTGCTGGTAAAACAAATTCAGCCATGTCATTACATATTAACAATCTAAGTACATTAAAATTTACAATTCAACAGAAAATGTCGAGACAACTATAAAAAAATCTATCAACAATAAAAAACAAATTGCATAGTAAAACATTTGTTGAAAAAAAAAAACTTTCCGATCGACTTAACTTTGGTCCGACGTCAAAAACTTTACATGTCTTTTTTGAAACACTCTTTACACAATTATGTCTAACCTTAACCTTTTGCTCCGTGAATACCAGAATTAAGACATATCTGACAAAGCGTTCCCTTTTTATTCAAGTATGCAAAACTATCAACATTCCCAAAATAACCACTTATATTGTCGCTTAAAAGCCAACCCTCTTCTCATATCAGTACATTTTAAAACCTAACTTACCTAACATCGATTTTCGCTCCATCCAATCTCAATACATTAATCATGCAAGTTTTTTCGTCTTCAAAGGTTTTTTGGGAATATGATAATAACAGTTTTGCAATCAAATCAGCAACTTTGCAAAAGGAATCAACCTTACAATTCTGGTGTTCAGGATAAAAAAGTCTATTTATAATAACAATTTCTTACTAGTAGTCATGTTCGGGCATGCCGTTGTTCTGTCGTGGGTTCGAATCCTGGCCTTGGTTCTCTTTCTTCTGCTGTCCCTTGCCCTGGCCGATTTGCCGCGACGACGAGAAACACAGTTTCATTACGAACGGGAATTTCGCACCTGGAAACGTTGAATAACATCTCAGATATACAGTTGTTTTTATTCAGACCGGAACCAAATGAAACTCAATGGTTTTGTACTAAATACAGTGAAAACTGGCTAACTGGGACTTGAAGGGACCAGCAAATTTGTCTCACTTAAAGAGGTATTCCACTTACCCAGTGTCTCAGATATACAGGTATAGATTAATGTCTGTCCCATTTACATAGGGTTCCATTAATAGAGGTAAAAAAAAGGATATTTCAGTTATAGAGGTGCGATTATTAAATAAAATAGTTAGGTGGTGTATTTCATAATAAGTAATTATAAATGAAAATAATTATAATAGTTGGCAGTAATAAAAAGGTACCTTATAATCAAAGATTATAAACACTTTTTTATAAACAGTACGAAAATACAACAGAATGCGTCAATTAAATAAATCTGACATTTTGTATTGTCCTTTTTTAGGGGCCCGCTATTAAAATATTATTACCTATTTAATTAATATAAATTTAATCTTAGGTATAATGTTGATTACAATTTGTTGACATTTCAAAATTGGTGTGCAAAACAAATAGTGTTTTTACTCTCTCGCGTTTTGAAATAAAATGAACTCCCAGTTAGAGAGGTAATGGATTTACGTTATCGCAGTTATAGAGGTCAAAATCTTTAATTTCAAAGATAACCATTTATTAAAAGTTTAACTTAAAATGTAGTCTCAATAATAGAGGTAAAATACGCCCGCTGTCTCAGTTATGGAGGTAATTATGAAGACAAAATCGAAAAAACTAATCCCAGTTATAGAGGTCTGTTTTGTCCCACTAACAGAGGTAATTCAGTGGTAAAGTGTCGGGACAGCAGCACGAGTTCCAGCTATGGAGGTTTCTCACTTATCCAGGTCCCACTTATCCAAGTTTCACTGTACCATAATTTTCCTTCTCTTCATAACACAAGGTAGTAAATACCCACGTAGCACACAGTAGCATTAGAGCTCATACAGACCTTATACTTATACAGCTTATTTCAGCTGTGTAGGGCTGTAGATATAAGCTCTTATGCAGCATGTGTGTTACTTGAGTAAGTTTCCAAGCATAATGATCGTTAATTAAAGAACTAACTCTATCGCCTTAGGTATTCTATGAATACAAAATTAAAAAAACCCCTGATATTGAATTTTCGTATGAAGTTTTGCGATTGTGAGTAGGGATCTGGTTCTATTATCTAATCAGTGGTAGTCCCCACGGTCACGAATATCTTAACGTACTATAGACATGCACAAATGCATGGCCCATTTATGAATCAATTCTGCAGCTCATTGTACCTACTGAGCATGAACACCGAAGGCAAAAGATCACTCGGTCGTTTACCAACAAGATGGACCGATCAAGTAAAAGACTCATCGACCTCAAAATTCAACTCGGCTGGACAGAAACTGGTGGAGGCAGATCATCCACACAGATGCAATCCAACCTGACCACGATTGTCAGACATGACGGACCAACTCCAGAGAAACCTAACGAAAAGGACCTCGTTTCTGTTCTACATTTTGCAGCGAGGAAGTAATAATATCTGATCTGTGGTGTGCTTACCAGGGTGCTGGATGGTCGCGTGGTTGCATGCCATGATCGCCATCACTGACTGCGAGATGTTCTGAAACTCCATCAGACCGGATGATGATCTGGAATTGATATAGCAAACATATTAGTCATCTAAAAAAAAATGTCATAGGTATGAAACAGATGTCGAACAAATATCCCATTTTGAATCTAGAATTTAGAGCGCTAAATTTCACGTTCATATTTACATTGTTCGATATGACTTGGTGTCTACTTTAGCGACGGTAACTTATCAGTGTCACTTGAGAACGAAAGAGAGAGAACCAAATTTATCGGCCATCTATATCCACATTACTGTCGATACGATATCGGATATCGCCAATACATCGCTTAAAGGGCAATATGCCACTGTCGTATTAGGCCCTTAAAAAAGGTTAAAATTGAAATTCGGATTAGTGTTATAAACATAATGCATCACATCATTGCAACCCCCCATAACGTCTACTAACGATATGCAATCACTTTAAGCTAGACTTATGGCTTCAATGTATCATGTAAAGCGGAAGTTATCACATTATCCTCTAAATTATGGCATATTGAAGATAATCCCATGAAATGTTTTAGTCATTGACGCACTGGGTGAAAGGGTTACGACAAGAGAGAGACAATGCAGTCCGCAAGATTGGTGTTTCAGAAATTAATTTGCAACAGTCTAATTTTAGCGTTCCCGCTATCTCGTATTTCATGGCTTCCAGTAAGTGTCGATAAAAAATATACCTCTCGCTCTTGAGCGGGAACTTGGAAATGGTGTGCGGCGGCATCACGCCGTAGTCCTTGAACACCTGGAGTAGCTGATCGTCCGACACGTCTGGGGGCGTGTTGAAGAAATGGAGGACCTGTAAATCACGAAGAAATCGCTTTAAAATCTGCCTTTCCCGCCTAATTTATTTTACATGGCACAATCGGTAGGATTCAATGATCCTACTGACTGCGCAGTGATAAATCATTTGAAATCTCTCGGTTTTTTCTGGGCATGCAAGGTTTGTCGTCTCACCTATTGTGTTCCAGTTTACCTTAGAGGGCGGTTGTATCCTGTTCTTGTGGATAGAGGCGGGCGTGAGGAAGCGGTTGTTCTTGTTGCCCACGTAGTCCTTGAACGAGGGCGACTTGTCGGGCAGCGGGTACGGGTTCATGACTTCGGACAGGTACGCTTGCTTGGAGAAACTGGAAATGAATAATAATAGTTTAGATTTTTGCGATGATGGTGAAAAGCTATTTCGATCCGATGTACAAAATTCGGTCGTAATAAAATAATGTAATATGTCAAAATTTGCCAAAACAACCATTTTTGGCCTATGCCCAGTAATAGACTGCCAAAGACCTGATATTAAAAGTGTACCCTGATAATTCTGCTGTTTGTGAAAGCTTTACGTATCAAGAATTTAAGGAAAAAGTCAGCACAATAACGGAAGGCAGCCGAAATTGTTAATTTTAAAATCCGCACCGCGCCGTTCTCATCCGTCTCGAGCAAACATCAATATTGGGAGACGGCGGGCACACACGGCGTCAGATATCCACTGATTTATATTGGGATTACCTGTACTAAGAGATATTATTTTGTATATATTGACGACGCAGTGGTAGTGCAGTTGCCTACTGAGCCTGCAGTCCTGGGTTCGAAGTCCGGCAAGGGTAAATATTTGTGTGATGAAGTCAAATATTTGTGCCTGGGTCATGTTCCTATACATTTAAGTATTTGTTTATATTTGTAAGTATGTATATCGTCGCCTAGTACCCATAACACAAGCCTTCTTGAGCTTAATTTGCGACTAGGTTGATTTGTGTGAGGTTGTTTGATATATTTATATTTTGATGGCGGGTGTGAATTTAATACCGCTATAATACCGTAAAAACAAAATGACAGCCAGTGGCGTGCTGTCAAATATGCATAGGAAAGTCTGAGTAGAGATACCTACTTATTCAAAGAATTTGAAGATCAAATATAAGCAAGCCGATGGCAATCGAGTTCCTTTGATAAGCCTGGCCACTGATAATAACATACAGTCATTGAATCCAATTTAAACTTGGATTCAATACGACTTCATTTACGTTTTTTATACCCGATGAAAACGGAGGTGCTAAAGTTTACTGTGTGTTTTTGTTTATCGTATATATCAATAGCATGGTATTTCCTGAAAGGTGAAGTGTTCCTAATGTTCTTATTTATAATCCAAACAACCAAGCTAATTTATATAGCCTTTTGAAGGTAGCAACTTTTTTCAACGCGCGTGTTTTTTTTATCAATGAGTGGAGAGATGCTAGTATCCGTGGGTACTTACGCAAGTGTCAATGTGTAGTCACCCACTGTGACATTGTTCAGGTTCTGAACGCATCTCTCCACGGAGACTCCGTCACCCATCTGGACCATTGCTGTGCCTTCTTTTGTCTTCAGGAACTTTATCTGCGAAAAATATTCAAGCTTGTGTATTGTGAACAAAAACCAACCAACACTAAGTGGAATAAAACCTTACCATTTGTTAACGTGACCATACTCGCCAGCGACAGCGTAAACGATTTGTATGGAGAATAGTGCAGCGCCCCTAGCGGTTACTTTGTAGAACTATAATTCTCCATACAAATCGTTTATGCAGTCGCCTGCGAGTACAGTCACTGTAAACTCATGGTAAGGGTACAGGTAATTTTATTTTGGAATACGAGTGAAGACAGTTTGGTTATCTCGTTACAAGGAAAATCATTAGCTAACATATAAATTTAATTTCTCATTAATTTAGTAAAGCACTCAATTGAGTAAAGAGCAATGTTAATTAATTTCGTCAAAATTAAAACTGAAATTGGCTTTTAATCATGTATGACATAGGACCTTTCTCTAAAGCTTATTGAACATCCTTAATTTATGTAAAATAGCATCGATATTCCACGTAAATTGAAATTATTTACATAAATAGTACCAATAATACTAACTGGAAAATTATTTTCGCACACAATAACTGTTTTTTTATTATGTTCTGCGAATTGCACGTTGCTGAATCTGAGTGCAGAGCATTCAATGTCAAACCTCTGCAGAGAGCTTCTCGACCTCACTACAATGAGCAAGTACTTACTCTGACAACGTTCCCATAGAGACAGCACAGGTTGAAAAGCCGGTCCGCGTTTGCTGTCTGAGGGTCTAGGCCGTACACCATCATAACTGCACCCTGTTGTGGGGGGCCACCCTGGGGAAAAATAGACTTTTTAGCACCAGTAATCTAAATACAATAGAAATAACAACAGAGAACGAGTGCCAACTTGGTGATCAGATTCTAATTTAGGTACTTATATATTTTGTGTTTATTTTCTATATTTCATTTCAACGCAGCTTATTGTTAGAATCGGCTACAGATCGCTAGAGGTTCTTTTGTTTTTCGGGATCTTTATTATTAAAAGGAAGATAGTATGAAGTAAACAAGCTTAAACTTAGCATTTGTGTAATTTAAGCAATTTCACCCGCAGTTCGTACGCTCAGTCGTTTTTAAAATCAAATCACTGATATTTCCTGACCTGTGTTGAAGATTTTCTCAACCAATATAAACCCTTTTATCAATGAGTACAGATTACCAGCTCACATAAATAAGTCTAGAAACCTTATTCCCGATTGAAAGTGAAGCCAGTTTTGGTTAGCCACGGGCTAAGTTTCGTCCGGCATCTGTCACAACGTCAATGTCACAAGCAAATCGTTTGATTGGCTCGTAGACACGCACACATACAACCAGAAGCGGTTTCATCTTTCGCAAATTTGTTATATGAAGACTCTCGTTCTAGGCGAACTTATTCTGAGTCAGCTCCTAAACCCAACAGGTATATCCACTGCTAAACTATAGAAACACATCTAGATACAGAGATAATGATTCTTTATTACACAAAAAACAACAAATAAATACATCAGTGCCGTATTTACTCCTAGGCCCATAAGACCCCGACCTAGGGGCCCAGTTAGTCTACGGGCCCCAGGAGGTAAGTGGCCCATAATAATTGAATTTCCTGAAAAACGTTTCGTGATAGGGAAGTGGGCTCCAAATGCCAAGTGCCTTAGGGCCCTGGCCCTCTAAGTCCGAGCCTGCATCTGATACACACCTGGTTTTGTGGCGGCATAGCTGGGTGGTGCATGGGCGGAGGCGGCACGAAGCCTTCACCACCATAGCCCTCGGGTCCGTAGCCGCGGCCGTCGCGCTGCAATACAAACGAAAGACGAGTCTTCAGTCTTGAGATAATGGTTTAAAAAAAGAAACGTTATTCTGCAAGTAGGTCTCAAGTCATGGGCTCGTAAACATGTCTCTTTTCTCTATTTAAAAAAAAAAGCGCAAATATTTGTAAGATAAACTCGAATATTTGTTCCTGGGCCATTGATATTATACATATAATAGGTATGTCGTTTAGTGTCCATAGCACAAGCACTGCTTAGTTTGGGACTAGGTTGGTAACAAATACCTACTTAAAACAAAGCTCGTATCTCAATATAAATCTACAGACTAGATACGAGGTTTTGAAGAGCCAGTGACAGAAATTTTAATGAGTTTTTGTTGTCACCAGGCGATATTTATTAATATGTTTACCGGATGATGCGGCGGAGGTGGACCGTGCCGTTCCATCTTCATCCCCGGAGGCGGCGGCCCGCCGCTGCCGAACTCCATATCTGGAAAAATAACGGATTTTGTAACAACCTACTCGAAAGGTAACATTCCTGGAGGCCTAAGATGGTTGCTTTTATCACGCGATAAAAAAAAATGGCTGTCTGTAAAGTCGGTTTACGGACGATAATTTTACGTGATAACGTATGCCGGCCGATGGAGTGGAAGAGAGATAGACGCGTCACAAGCCGAACGCTTAGGCTAATCGTGCCTCTCTATCGCTTGTTCCGCGCTCTCGCTTGCACGCTCGGCTCAGGCGGAACGTGACAATGAGTCATGCTTTTTCGTGCGTGCAGCCGGTGTTCGCCGATTTATAAGACGTTATCACGTCAATAAAACCCGCTCCAGACCTTCCGATCCGATCCGACTTATCGGAACAAATTTCCTAACAACTGCACTACACATTATCCGATTTCTTCCGATAAATCGGACAACTGCACTACACATTATCCGATTGCTTCCGATCGGTCGGATCGGATCGGAAGGTCTGGAGCGGGTTTAAGTAACAAAGCATCTGTCACGTTTTGACAAAATGCGAGAGTGAGTGACAGGTGCTGTCACTTATTTATCACGTGATAAACGTAACCATCATACCCTGAAGTACTTCGTTTTTTGGACTTAGAAGAGACTTTGTGAGAAAGCAGTTCAATGGTACAATGGTGCTTGGCGCACTTCATTGTTTTTGAAAAAATATTCGGAATTATCTGGCAACTTTTCATTTCATAGGAAGATCTAAACTTCAGCATGTTGCTAACTAATATACCTAATTAATTACAATTCGTACGTTTTTGATTTTTCTGTTAACCTATCGTACGTGTTAATTTTAAACACCTATTACAAACGGGGTGTCATAACAAAAAAAAAATATCAGGGTATCTTAAAAAAAGGCAAAAACAACGTGGCGATTTAATAACAAAAAATCCCAAAAATAGTGTAAAACAAACATGCAAAACAGTTACGGGTTTTCAAATGAAAGTCTGTAGTAGTATTATAGTTTTTATTGTATAAAATGCTGTTGTTATTACAATGTATGTGTAATATATAATAATACAAATTCGTAGTCTTATGTGATGTAAAGGTATATCTAAAACTGTTATGTAATAATAGTATATAAGAATAATATTTTGTTGTATATATTCAGTGGTACATATTTGTAATAGTGTTTGAGATATAACTCCGTTACTAAAGTTAACATAGATACTTAGAACTCGACATGCTTTAGAATAGGATAGAACAGTGCAGCATCCGATGAAAGAAAGGGACACACTATCATGCGTTTATATAGCGCTTGCACATTGTGTCCGATAAAAAAAAAGATCGAAACCAATGTGCTACCGCTATTGTCCGAATTTGTTTTATATCACATGTAAAATTTAGAAATGTCTTTGCATGACACGTTTTTTTTTTCAAAAATATACTACATGTTTACATTGATGTGAAAAACATCAAAATATAATGATCCGGGCGGGGTTTGAACCCGCTTTTCCAACGACCCGGGGGTCAATACGAGCGTCTTGCCTATTAGAACACCGAACTCATGCGCGAGCCATTGAATTTGTCAACCAGTTGCTTTATTTCTTATATGCCTCAGGGTGGCATCCTATCTTCAGCTTCCGTAAAAAATCTGACTAAATCGATTCTAAACATAATTTGAGACGAGGGTACCAACCATAACATCAGAATCTATAATGTAAACATTTGGTTTACGCTAGCCTGATACTTATAAAAATGTATACTAGAATTATTCCCACGGCTTATTCCTTGTGAACTTTAGAGTTTGTCGGGAGAGAAATTGCGACATGTCACTCTATCGTCCATGTTTTGAGCTCACAAAAAGTTCCACATTTAAATGGTACCTACTAAACTAACCCTCGTAGCTTTTTTAAACGTATCCCAGAGAAAATCGGTACATCCCAATCGAAGATTTGCTTAATGAACCACAAAGGATCGGATCGTAAAAAACCCTCTTTTAATTAAAACCACTATTATCTCTCAAAGTGCAGTCGAGACTTCTGTGCAACTGTTAAATGAGTTCATTTATAAATGTCTATTCATTCGTACCATTCTAAAAGGCGTGAAATAAAATAAATCATGGATTATTGCCAAGTTAAGTTCAACGTCATATTGGTGTGACTTCCCGCTCAATCTTTAAAGTTTTAACTTTCTTTAAAATTGGAGGAAGCTCTCAGTGCGTCGGGATGATTTTCATGTATTTTCCCCGATTACTGGAGTCTTCGAACAGGACCGATTTGGATTCTTTGTTTGAAAGGGTATACTTTCTTTGTCATCAGGTCACGATCTAATGACGGAATCCTTGAGAGATCGAGGTATCTCTTCAAATATTATAGGCACGGTCACACCTATTTTTCTGCAGATCCTCTCATCAAACATTATTTGGTGATATTTAACTAATGATCGAGACTACAGAGGGCCAGTGGAAATAACCTTACTTTTCGTCGAACCTTTATACAACAATAATTTCAAGTTCCACCTGATGCCACTCAAATTGATTTATACGACTTAAACACGTGCATGCAAGGACATTGCAGTCTTATTGTCTTAACTATAAGTCTGCTAAGTTAGTGGCACACAACACATGTATGTTACGCTAACAATGTTACAAACGTCAGAACATGCCATCGTCTACATAATGCACTATCTTATGCGGTTTACAGTTAGTGGTTGTTTAAGGGGCTTGGTGCCTTATGAATACAGTCAGTAGTCATTTCCTTGAGAAGCTAAAATCGTTATATTATATCCATGTTTTTGTTGAAACTTTGTTCCTAATTATAAGTAAAGCGATCAAATTTGTGATAGTGACACAGCTTTTCAAGAGAATGCCCAGCCTTACTGATAATGGCCGTGAAAGAAAATGGTATCAGTTCAGGTACATCACATCCAACAATTGAAAGATGTTAGATACTTCATTAAATAAATACATTCAAGAGGTATTTAATGAAATACAACCTGGTAAGAAATTTTGAATAATGAGACTAAAATATGCGGTTTATATAATCCTAAACAAACTAAGTACCACCACCATTTTTGGGAGAAGTACGGGTAGAAGAATGGTATGTCTTGTGATTTTACCCGTAGGTTCCACAGCACGGTGATGGTGCAGAAGAGAGTTGTCACAAATTTTTATAGTTGGTTAATTAGCTAGATAATATTCTAAAATTTTACAAACCAGCCTTTAAAGTTGCAGGTATACACATTCGTAAATTTCAAGGCTTTGTTCCACTTCTATAGGGAATATACCTAAGAAAACCCGGAATTCTGAACCTCATGATAGTAAACATATTCTAACCGGTAGTATCACCAAGTTCAGAGTTACCATGTGCTAAAATAACTGGATATTTTAGAGCCTAAACTCTTTATACATCAATATATTCTATGGAACAAATAGGAAGTACAATCGATCCATCGATTACATTGGAGCAAAAAGACGATTTCAAAATATCAGAGCACTCCCTTACTTCTGGTAAAGTCGTGTTCACGCTTTTGACGAAATCTTTACTCTATGTAAATCATCACTTAATACTAACATTTCCAAATTAAACGACTCATAGCCACGGACACACAAGGGTTTCTAAATGCACATTGAAATTTTCGTTGTGGTAGCTCCAGAACAGTGGTTCCCACAACCTTTTCTTGAGCAGGGGTCACTTTTCTGTAACCAAATTCTCCTCCAGAGGAGGATACCGGAGATGTATCGAATTTGAAATCATTCGAGGACCATATATTTTTACTGGTTGGGAACTGCTGATCTGATGGTTACAATCACAACGAAATTTTCTTTTGCGCTTGTGTTAAATTCAACTCACAATCAGTTTGGAACAATCTCGCATTCCGTTCCGATCTTTGAGTATTTAGCCCAATTGAGATGCCAAACTCGGACGAACACCTCCGCCAAAGTACATTGGTCATTTTGATCAACGGGTCATAAGCGTTATATGTGTATCTTTTTTTATGCTGTGCGTTTATCGGGGGTGTGGTATTCATATTTTGGCCGTGTGCTTTATATGTTTACCTTGTCTCCCGCTCAAATATTCGGATTTGACATCTCTAGTGGATCAAATACTTAAAGGTTCCAATATACCAACCATTTGAGTGGTCGCAAGAGTTCTGGCTATGCTGGCTGCAAGTATCTTCGTTGGTTGTTCTGTTGCTCGATTGGTTCAGCGTCGGATCTGCCGGTTAGGTCGGGACAAATCAGAACAAGTCTAGTAATAGATAAATCGTTTTAGTATAATGAAGCTCCCGCTGCCCAATTCAAATAAATTCCAATGTCAGTGTCTTCTGTGGCCCTGTAAGCGTTTCTATTGGAGTTTATGTCTTGATAGTAATGGTTCATGCATTGCATTTCGGAAGAATCTGATCTGATCGTCTTACTTATTGTGTATACGAATTAATGTTGATATATCGACGATGAGTATACATATATCATACGCAATGAGAATGTTCGATGGAGAAATTTGGTTTGGTTTCGTTTTTTAGGGTTCCGTACCCAAAGGGTAAAAACGGGACCCTATTACTGAGACTTCGCTGTCCGTCCGTCCGTCCGTCTGTCACCAGGCTGTATCTCAACAACGGTGATAGCTAGACAGTTGAAATTTTCACAGATGATGTATTTCTATTGCCGCTATAACAACAAATACTAAAAATAAAATAAAATAAATATTTAAGGGGGGCTCCCATACAACAAACTTGTTATAGATTATATATATGTATAGGTACGGAACCCTTCATGCGCGAGTCGGGCTCGCACTTGCCCAATTTTCTTTTGTTAAATTGAGGGATATAAATTCATGCAGAATGTTACACCGTGTTGGATACACCCATTTAATTGTACGTTTTCATCTATTTCCGTGTAGAGCCCTTCAAATTGTTTTATTAATGGAGCATCCATAACATGCGTACTTGCGTACGTAAGTGCAGGCAAATTGGATTCCTTCCCCGTGGAGTACAAATAACCTGAAATTAATTATAGATCGAGAGCACGCGCCACCGCAGCATTTAATACAAAATCCATTACGCGGTTTGGTTAAGGGTGGGTTGTACAGACAGACAAACTGAGAGACAAGCTTGTTCCTGAGATCTTCCTAGTCGGCCAAATTCATCGCCTATAATGTCTACGTTACGTTGTCTACTTTTGTCTGTTTGAAGTATGTATAGATGGGATAATTAATGACTTAAGGAAGGCATTTACGCCGTAGGTTCTAAAAAGACTTTAAAAGGTAGTCGTGATATGTGACACAATTCAACCAGCATATTTGTCGTACACTTTTGGCAGTGGTCGTGGCTGTCATTCCTTGCCTAACTACACGGCGCCATTTTTCTTTCACAGCGACGCGTCTAGTGCTCTCGTGTAGGGGGGTCAGTCCACCTCATGTGAGACCTAATACCGCGCGGTCTAGTACCGTCTAATTTGCCCTGAACCACCAGGCGGTCAATGGACAAAGCTTGACACGTGTCCGAAAAATGAGGATTCGAGACTACACTGTGGAGGAGTGGCCCTGTTCTATGTTCAGCTCTTGAAGAATGGACTGATATGGATATGGCATCTGTTTTGCTGCAGGCTACTCTATGAAAACAAATTTTGACTTGTGAATACCCCCTGCAAATGTCCCGGGTCAAATTAGCTCGGTTTTCACTGACAGTGACGGTGTTGTAAGCAATGATATAACAAAAAATTGGGCAAGTGCGAGCCCGACTCGCGCATGTAGGGTTCCGTACCTATACATATATATAATCTATAACAAGTTTGTTATATGGGAGCCCCCCTTAAATATTTATTTTATTTTATTTTTAGTATTTGTTGTTATAGCGGCAATAGAAATACATCATCTGTGAAAATTTCAACTGTCTAGCTATCACCGTTGTTGAGATACAGCCTAGTGACAGACGGACGGACGGACGGACGGACGGACGGACGGCGAAGTCTCAGTAATAGGGTCCCGTTTTTACCCTTTGGGTACGGAACCCTAAAAATGGAAAATTAAGTTCCGAACACCTAAAATAATATAATTAACTTGGCAGTTAAAATAATAATTTGGCATCGAGGCCCTGGGAATAGAAGTTATTAATTGCCAAGTTATTAATTTAGCTGGTAGTTATTATTATTGTAAGTTAGATGGGGTTTTTATTTTTTAGATGCCTTTAAAATACGTGCCAATAAAAATATGCTTAAGAATTTTCGCGTTATCGTTAATGAAACTCAACAAAGAGGGATTCATAGAAAATTGGTTACAATACAATTTAACAGATTTAAAATAGTATTTTCGCACATGTCTAGTAGAGACCGAGGGCCATGATGCCACGGTACCGTACGCTTGTTTGTGTGTAAAAGCCTTAATTGTTTAAAAGCATGTCCGACCTATATTAATTGGCTAGGAGCTTCCATTACGATGGCTAAAATAATAAAGTTTACAGTATGTGGCAGTTAAAAGCATCACAAGATAATAAAAACATTTTAAAGGTAGATTAATAACACAATTTTATCACTATATAGTTGGCCTAGTACTACAATTAATTAGATTTTGTAAAAAAATACTTCAAATTTACGTCACCCTAGGCTTTGAGTAGGCATTTCTGCCCGCTACACAAGGAGAAAATCTCACTTCCTGGTCACGGCACCACGTAAAACTTAAGACAAACCACGAGCAGTCATTTGTAAAGCCCTAGTGCGCATATTTATGGCCCTCACCTTCGGTTTGGGCCACAAACGCTTGCAATCTGGGACATTCACGAATTTACCGCCCTAGGTATGTAATGTACAATTTTTTGAAATTCGAAAATATTTAAATCGTTTAATTCCAGTTGGTCCAATTGTCATCAGATCACGATCTGATGATGGGGTCTTGAAGAAATAGAGGATCCCTCTATCATTCTCTTCAAATTTAGTGTGAGGGTATGCTATGTGTACCTGTGGTTTTCCTATAAGTTCTCTCATTTCACATAGCCGTTTAATTTATGGCTTTAGTGTTCAACAAGCCAGCTAAATTAAAACCGCGGTCTCGATCCTTACTGCTGTTTTCGCTCCTCTCGGAATTTAAAACGCGAGTTTTCGCGAATTCAGACAGATTACGCTCATTTGAAAATCGTCTTTTCAAAAAGGCTTATCTTTGCTCTAACTTCTTGTGAATTCTACCTAAGTTATCATTAACAAGGTTCACATTCAAAGAGGCACCAAAAAGGTTATAAGCTGTTTTGGTAAGTCGGTTCTTTATGTTCGTATAAATTACATTGCGTTTTGGAGAAGTATCGTATAGTTAAAAAGGTATAAGTTAGAAGGATGGTGGTGTCGGTTACGACGTTTTGCGCTTGGAGATTTGAATAGTGGCTGTTCGCGCCGGTGTTCGTAGGGTTTAATTACGATCTTGTAAGTTATGAACCTGTAGCGAAAAGAGGGCAAAGGCGAATACTTTTCTCTTCCTTTAAAAGTATTTTCAGCCATTTTAATGCGTAAATGTAAGTTTTCTAAATTGGTAATTAGTTATTACCGAGCCTGACTTGTTACGGAACTTATAATCTCATTTTGCGGTTATTATTTCACTTGTGTCAGTAAAAAGTTTAAAATCAGATCACGCTAAGGGATGTTAAGGACAAATAAATCCAGTGAGAATGATTCTGTTGAATGTAGGTTAACTCTTCCTTTTTACCACTTTGACGCAGATTGGCAGCAGTATTGCACTCAAACTAACAATCTCAACGTGACCCTTTTTCCGTGAACACTGTCGCATAGACCGAAATGTCCAAAAACGCCGACAAATTTGGAGCACTGCGCGGCATAAATCCGTGCATTTCGAACCGACACCGCCCCCATGAATTATTAAGTGTTGGACACTGCCCAGGGCTGTCAGCTCAGAGTAGGAAATTAGCTTTTTCACGTCGATATTACCCCATAGGATGATACCATAATACCCTTTGGGTATCAGCTACGAGTGGTAGGAATCGTAATTCGACCGCAAGCTAGCGAATACTTTCTAGTCTATTAAATAATTAAATATACCATATTACACTGATAAAGCATTTAAGAAATTACAGACTATTTGACGCTGATACTAGGCGTAATCCAATCAGTAAAATGAAGATACTTTTTTATCATATGGCATTTTTCGACTCTGCATAATTAGGTAATTGGTTTCCTTCTGGTGAAGGAGTTTCGAAAACCGCAGCAATCTTTCATCTGTCCTGAGGCAGCGAGCTAAGATTGCACCCTTTTTTTCCCTCTACCAAGCAAAACAACTGTTTGTACTTGTAGTTTTGTGTCTAAATTGAACTAACGAAAAGGTACATAAATGATGTAGGTATACTTAGCAAAATGGCTTTAAACTATATTTCACTTATAAATTAAATACTATGCCAATTTGTATAATATAATTGATAAGCAGGCATCGGATATTCAGATATACTTCGGCGTCGGTGTCGATGTTGAGTTGTATGGAGGCGGACCCAATTTAATAAAAATATTTCGTAACGCACGTTAATTAAATAGTATTTAGTACATCTATACCTTTAAAGTACCTTCAAATTAGTTCATTTTATTGGAGCGGAGCGAGCGAAGCGAGCGAAGCTCCCATGGATCGACTCGAATGGACTTTGTAACAATGCGCAGATCTCAGCGAGTTCTCAACCGATTTTAGAATTTTTTGTTTTAAAATGCACAAATTAAATTTCGCTAGGTAGTAACGAAGAGAATTTTTCGAAAAAAAAAAAATCCGCTCCAATCTATTGTGAAGAATCTTCCTTAGGATAGCCTCCAGGACCAAGGTGAAGCAATAACACAATCTTCAATCAACTATAACTTTTAATTAGCCGATCACAATATCGAACAATAACTTTCCTTAATTAAAATAACCTTCCAGCAATTTAATAACCCTTCCTTATATTACACTATTTTGCAGACAAGTTTACAGCTCGAGCAACCGTAACAGAATGACCATTCCTCAACGATCCGAAATCAAGATTCCCCGCTCGAATCACCAACCAATAGAAATCAAGCACACAAAATGGCGGTATTCGAGCAACGAACCAATAGTAGCCGTTGAGAAATCGTTTTCGTACTAATAACAAACTGTTCGCGAAAATACAAGTCTAGGAGTGTTACCAGCGCTAATAAATAATACAATTTAGTGACAAAATAAACAAGTAATTAAATATTTGTGTATATTTTTGAACTAATACATAAATTGCTAACAGATTCGTCCATCCTGACTAATATGTCACGTCCTCGTGACTTTTATTAAGTATAATTTTATACAATCAAATAAGAGATTCATAGTTTACAAACAATCGTTATTCAATATATTCTTAATCTGATGAGTATCTATTTATCTCAAGTAGCCAAATATATTGGAAAGCTATTTAAATTGACGTAAAAACTAAGCTCCAGAGATAAAATAGACACTCATTTGTAATTTAATATTTTATAATTATCAACTTATATCCTTCCAATATCTTTCCAACATCCTTCCAATATCTTTCCAACATCCTTCCAATATCCTTCCAATATCCTTCCAATATCCCTAACTTTTCCCTCCCGATATCCTAACTATTTCTGATATCCTTCCAATTTCCTATATCCTTCCAGTACTTCAGGAGTACCTATTCCATTTTATCGGTTCCTTTTACTATTTATTTAACTTTTTAATTTAATCATTCCACATCTATTAAAATTTTATAGAAACCCGATTTCCCTACATGGTTAATATCTGCTTCTATTTCAACCCTACTCCCTGCTATAACTTCCTCTTCACTAGACTCACTGTCATCTATCCCCTTAAAACTTAACCATGGGTGTATTTTATCAACCGGATGCACCCCTTTATAAATCGCTTTTCCTTTCCTTTTCGTCAATGGTGTATCTTCCACTAAATATCTATCATTGGGTAACACATCAACTATTCTGTAAGGACCGTAACATTTAGATTTTAATTTTTTACTTTTTCCCGGGCAAAGCGTACTCCTTTCTACCCTTACCAAATCTCCAACAGCAAAACTACGTGGCTTGCACCTACTCCTATCATACCTTTCCTTTTGTTTTTCTTGTGATTCCCTTATATGTTCGCTTACATCAGAACGAATACTATCAACATCAATCTCTTTAGTAGCTTCCGCATCATCATCCTGCAATACACTAATTATTTTACCTTCTGTCATCCCTTTTAATTTCAGACCAAATAACACCTCAGCAGGTGTTTTCCCCGTCCCTTTATTGATCGTATTGTTTAATCCCCACTGAACATCTATGACTTTGTCATCCCACAGTTCTTCATCCCTGCCGTGATTCATAGCCGTAAGTGCATCGAGAATGGTGCGGTTGTACCGCTCGACTTGCCCATTTGCGCGTGGAGTAGCAACCGCATTCATTATGTGATGTACCCCTAATTCTTTCAGAAACGACGCTATCTTTTTACCCGTGAAGGATGAATATCTGTCAGTTATAAGCCTAGACGGTAAGCCAAACGTGCCGAAATACTCCCTGAAAATTTTAATCGTAACCGTCGCTTTCGTGCTTTTAACTGGTTTCAAAACTATAAACTTAGTGAATGCTTCCACAATTACCAATAGGTATCTATTTTTAGAACGACTAGGGTTAAAAGGGCCCAAATGGTCAGCATGCAGGGTGTGAAATGGCGTTGGTACTTTAGGAATGGGATGTAGGAAACCTGATTTTTTTCCTGATGGCGCTTTACTAAGTGCGCATTCCAAACAGGCCCCAACATATTTTTGGATGAACCTTCTCATTTTAGGAAACCAGTAATGTTCACTGACCTTTTCAAACGTTTTATCAACAGAAAAGTGACCAATGTCGTCATGACACGTGCGCAAAATCTGCCATCTCACACCTCTGGGTACTAACCATTTAGGTCCACTGGGAGTAATTCTGAAAACGTTATTGTTTTTTAAGCAGTAATTATTTTTAACTTCAACGACATTGTTGTTGTTGGGATCAGAAAGTATGCTTTTTATCCTACTAACTTCACTATCGTCAGATTGTACCGTCTTAAGCCAAGCATCATCTATTTTAAACACTGTAGGGAAATCTAAGCTGACCTTATCACCTTTTATCGGATTTCTACTCAACGCATCTACATGCACCATCCCTTTACCTGCCTTGTATTTAATGTCACAGTTAAATTCCTGTATCAGACCCCACCAGCGAGCAACTCTAGGCAACATATCTCTTTTAGCGAACGTTGCTCTCAGCGAATTACAGTCAGTAACAATGGTAAAGGGCATTCCCGCCAGATACGTCCTGAATTTTGTCAAGGACATAACTACTGCTAAAGTTTCTAGTTCGTATGCCGAAAAATGTTGCTCCTCTGGTGAAGTCTGACAACTGTAATACGCAACTGGTTTCATGTCTCCCTCTTTTTGTCTCTGCAACAATATTCCCCCCACGCCCCACTTACTCGCATCAGTATGCAATTCTGTATAAAGGGTGGGATTGTACAGAGCCAAAACAGGACGAGACACCAATTGGGACTTTAGTTTCTCAAAAGCCTGCTGCTGCGCATCCCCCCAAACCCACGGTGTATTATTTTTCAATAGACTAGTCAATGGCTTAGCAATTGTTGCGAAGTCTTTCACAAATTTTCTAAAAAAGCTGGCTAAACCAATGAATTGCCTTACGTTATGTACATTTTGTGGGACAGGAAAGTTGCGGACAGCATCAGTCTTTTTTAAACCTGGCCTAATGCCATTAACATTTATCTCAAAACCTAAAAACTCAACGGATGTTTGGAAAAAATTGCATTTAGTCAATTTTAGTGTTAAATTAGCTGCTCTGATATTTTTGAAAATTGCTTCTAATTTAGTTATCCCTTCGTCTATTGTCTTTGAAGGCACTAGGATATCATCCATATATGCTACAGCCGTATGAAATCTGAGAGATCCTAGAGCCTTATTTACTGCACGCTGAAAAACCGCGGGCGCATTCGCCAAACCAAACGGCATCCGGTTAAACTCCCATTGCCCGTCTGGTGTGACGAATGCGGTTTTAGGCTTAGCCTCTTCGGTTAACTCAATTTGATAATAGCCGCTAGCTAAGTCCAATGCTGAATAAAACTTATTTTCTGCTAATCGATTCATCTGATCCTCCATACAAGGCAATGGGTAATGTTGTTTAACTGTTTTCTTATTTAGTTGCCTATAATCTATGCATAGCCTCTTATCCCCTGTCTTTTTTCTAACCAAAATAATGGGACTCGCATAAGGTGAACTTGATTCGCGAACGATCCCTGTCTCAATTAATTCGTCTACCATCCCTTGAACTTCCTGTCTTTCATTCGCTGACATGCGATACGGCCTATATACTACCGGTTCATTATCTTTTAAATCGATATCCATTTTTTCAATATCTGTGCATCCTAATTCCCCAAGACACGTAGCAAAACAATCCCGATATGAATTAATTAACTCGAGAAGCTTAACTTTATCCTCCTGAGCAATGTCCCCAATGCTCAAATCACTTAACGTAAAAGGTTTTAATGATTTGACTTCACTCTCAATTTTATTAATTTCATGAATGCCAAATGATTCTAACACAATTTCGGCCCTGGCCATTAATTCGTTCGTTTTAAAATTTATTGATTTTGATAAAGGTTCTACCATTATAATACCCTTACCCTGCTCTAGCTTGTATACTCCTTCTCCTAAAAAATATTCTTTATCTACTTGTCCCCTAAATCCCCCTCTCACGTAAAATAATCCTGTATAACCCGTATCGCAATACACACCAATGACCCCTGTCTCATGTATGGTGGTATCTTGGCACACTCTCAATTCCAACTTTCCTTTTTCGTTACAGTCATCTGAATTTTCGAACAACAACTTGTCACCTGCCTTTATAATTTTGACATGAGGTTGTTCCGTGAACGTCTGACCAATCAAAACCGGGTGTGCCATAAATACATCTGGTACCACCACACATGTGACTGTACATGTTACATTTTGAATCGTAACCTCCGCTACACATACACACGACACGACCCTATAGACTCAACCAACGTCCCACCAAATCCCATCATGGGATACGCTCTCGAAGTATCCCACCGTTTAAAAATGTCCTTGGCTGCACTCTCTCGCATTAAAGTTAACTGACTGCCCATATCAATGAATGCTTCAATTGGCACGCCATTAACATTTATATTCTGAACGTACTTGTTAGAGTTGGGCTTCCCAACTGGTGCCTCTATAGCCATTACAGATTTAGGTTCACTATTTTTTGGCTGACGAAAACATTCGGAATCGATGTGACCAACCGCTGAACATTTATTGCACTTTTTAATTGGCTTCGGACATTTTGAAACAGGGTGACCTTCCTCTTTACAATTATAACACCTAATGCTCGGTTTATTCCCTACATGTGATTTGTATATAGCTTTATTATTCGTAGTCCCCTTTTTAATGCCTGATTGTTCTGTCCTTTGAACGCTTACTTTCCTTAAGTATGCTAGTAATCTGTCACAATCATCAAACTGCGCAGCTTCTGCACCCATTCTCACCGACCTATCATCTATACCATGCAAAATGCACTCTACTGCCCTCTTGCCCGTAATCACCTCTAAACGATTTATTAAATTAACCTTGTCATAAAAATAAGTTTCTAATGATTCTCCGAATTTTGCCCTCCTATTCAGCATTTCTAACATCATTTGACCATAGTTCTCATTTGCCGGAAAGGCACTTTTTAATTTACATTGCCACTCTTCCCAACTTAACAACAGAGAAGGCAAACCTTCATACCATTTTTTAGCAATACCTACGAGTTTCGGTAGTGCGTAGTGAATGGTTTGCCTCTCCGTCCATTCATACAGAGTCGCGCATTCGTTCACTTTTAAAAGCCATTTATCAACAGTCTGATTTTTTAAAGAAGGATCGAATTCGGGAATAACGTTCGTATTTGAGAAGGTTTCTTTCTTGATCTTGTTAGTCTTAGTAAAGCTCTCAATCATATCCGCAAACCTAGACAATAACTCCCCTCCAACAACATTTCGGTCACTACAGCCAGAATGATTGCTAACTCTACTACGTGATCGATGGTTTTGACGACGATCCCTATATCGATCACGTACCCCATGACTACCCGATCGCTCACGACTACGAGGAATTCGACTATAACGCGCTACAGCATAACGATGCACTGATTGATCGCGTGATCTAACTACTCTGTTCCGTGATATGCTACGTCGCATTCTACTACGACCCCTATCCTGTGAATCCCGTGATCCCTGTTCAGCAGCCAATAACGGTGAAGGTGTACCACGACTACGTCCTCCAGAAGTTCTGCCACCGGTGATGCCATCGCCACCAGCGCTGCCTCTGCCGCTGTACCTTGAGCCTTCTGGAGTCCGCAACCGCCGTTGCCTATGCTCCCTGTCTTGTCCATGTGCTCCACTTCTGCCGCTGGCACTTGGAGTGTTTGGTCGCCGGTGACGAGACCTTGACCTACGCTCTTCATCCATGTTGTCGCAGCCTCAACATACATAAGGAAAGAAACATCGGAGTTAATAATCCGTTTTTAATGACCTACATGCACTTAACTAATCTAAATTATAAACAATCAAACATGTCAATCTCCAGGGAGTACCCTGGCAAGATAAACATGCATGATCAACCATCCGAACCTCCGGAATGTCTCCGTTACGGCAAATACAGTTTATCGTTTTTTTCCTTACCTATCAACCTTAAATATCATACATGTTCATCTCCAGGGAGTACCCTGGCAAGATTAACATGCATGAATAACCATATAAACCTCCGGAATGTCTCCGTTACGGTAAATACAGTTTAGTTTTTAAAGCATTCCAATAGAGCTAACGAATGAGGTTAGAAAAATAAATGTTCAATTACGTAAATCTTTAGACACGAATAGATAAGTGTAAACAAGTGCAATTGAAATAAAATGAATAAGGAACACTTACGTTTTCTTTGTACACCAAATAGGTAAGTGTATCTCCGATCCTTTTGTGGGCACTAAGTTGTTAATCCCTCTTTCTGAGATTTGTGAAGAATCTTCCTTAGGATAGCCTCCAGGACCAAGGTGAAGCAATAACACAATCTTCAATCAACTATAACTTTTAATTAGCCGATCACAATATCGAACAATAACTTTCCTTAATTAAAATAACCTTCCAGCAATTTAATAACCCTTCCTTATATTACACTATTTTGCAGACAAGTTTACAGCTCGAGCAACCGTAACAGAATGACCATTCCTCAACGATCCGAAATCAAGATTCCCCGCTCGAATCACCAACCAATAGAAATCAAGCACACAAAATGGCGGTATTCGAGCAACGAACCAATAGTAGCCGTTGAGAAATCGTTTTCGTACTAATAACAAACTGTTCGCGAAAATACAAGTCTAGGAGTGTTACCAGCGCTAATAAATAATACAATTTAGTGACAAAATAAACAAGTAATTAAATATTTGTGTATATTTTTGAACTAATACATAAATTGCTAACACTATGGTGCAAGCTTAGCCGGTGGTGGCTGACTCTGCATCGACCTAGTAACTTAATAGTATGTTTGAATGTTAGCCTAATTAGTTAATGTAGAAATCCTGGGATTCATTAAATTAATTCGAGTCCATCTCCATACAACTCCAGCCACTTCAGCGCCGACACTAAGTTTAGGTATAAAAGCATCCGAATATCCGATGCCTGTTGATAAGACATCAAACGTAAAAAAAGAAAGCGTGTATCGTGCTGACTCGTTGCGGGACAGTACGCCTATACTATAGGCGTTCGCTGTAAAGGCTTAACAGCGGTTAATTGAAAAACGTGTAAGATTTTTCTTGTTGATCACTTCTACCAAAATTGGCATATCTACATTAAAAGCTAGATACCCTAGCTGTAGTACCTTGTCGCCCCGCGGTCGCATTCACCCATATAGAAGGCCTGAAAGGGCGCCCCAGTTTTGGTTGCAATCTTTTTGTCTCGTTTCATTGCTGCTCCGTTATTTAACGAGGCACCTTCTATTCGAACATGCGGAGTGTAAAATTTGAAATGACACGACACTGGCCGCTTTGAAATTGTAACCGCGCGTTTTTTATCAACGAAAAAGCAAATTACAGTGAGTAACTAGACTGTGTCACGTAGTAGTTTGTATTAGTCTTATTTTCGTAGTGTGAAAGCGTTTTAGGGCTTTAATAAACCTCAACCACATGCGTTTATAAACATAAATATAAACCACATGTTGGCTATTAGCATTGCATTTTGGTCTTGATATAACTGTGCGTAAGTATATCATATTTAAAAGAAAAATAATAATTCGATATCAGGTGGGTATTCTGACAGATGGACGATGATCGCGACTGATCTTGTAAAGCGCGTAGCTCGCAGACTAACATTGTAATTAAAAATAGAATACGAAGTAATTACAATTATACAATTTAATGGAGTACATCTTTCATTGTGAAACCCCCGGAATTGTAATACACATCTAAGTTTTCTAGTCTAAAAACTATTTTACTCCAGTAAACGTTTCCAGCTGGTCCAATTCGTTTCCGTCGCGCCGGATCGGGATAAAACTCAATTCTATTCTAATTTCACTCGAGCCAGTTCCGAACTTGGACGTTACAATAAAAGAGCAACTTTGCAGAGTTTGAGAACGCTATGGATAGTTCCATTAGTTCCGGAACGTTTAAGAGCCGAAAATGAACCGGTTATTCATCGAATGCAAACACAAGTTTGCGCTTTTAACCACTTGTATGCTTAGTCTGGAATTGGTTAGTATGGGCAGTATCGTGAATTCCGGAAATTTCGTTACTGCCCATACAAGCCAATACCGGCAGTGGACCTATGTGGCTTCCTTACCCCCTTTGCAAGTTCTAGTTAGGCACAGATCTTTGTGGGACATTTGTATCTTACGTTAAAATATCAGTAGATTGCAATTTGGGAGGGTTAATGGCGATATGCGATTTTATTTCGTTTGTGAGACTTTTAATATTGGAATCTAGCACCACGTGGATGGTTTTAGATAGTTTACGAGCTGTTCATTATAGGTACAGTTTGCGCTTTTAATATGGTAAGAACTTTCATTTACCAATTCTAGAAAAAAACACAAACATAGCGACACTCTCGAGTCAACGTCATAACTACCCACCTAATAGTTTAATACAGATTAACAAACACTAGAACTTGGTTAATCAATTGTTAAATCTGCGCTCCTTGAAGTTCCACACTAAACACCGTTCTACGGTCGCCAGGGCATCGATTGGCTGCAAGTTCCCAAGTTTAGAGTCCGGATAATCCTGTGAGCTGCACTCCGAACCGTAGCCAGGATTTGGTTGAACTTTCGTGAATGTGCTCGGGTAAGTCGAATTAAAATGTAAAGACATGGAGAGATAATTACTTTTTAATAAGAACGCGTCTTCGTATCTTCTCTTCGAAAATTCTCCAGAGCCTGAAGGAAGACGAAAGTCCTCGTGTTCGAAGACGCAGATCATTATCAGTCATCACAAATAGAATAGAATAGAATACTCTTTATTGCACACCTCAAGAAGAAAGAAATACAAATACAAATGATACTTAACATTACAATAGAGGTAAACAATAGGCGATCTTATCGCTAAAAAGCGATCTCTTCCAGACAACCTTTGGGTAGCGGATTAATATAAATGAAATGAGATGAGTAGGCGATGCAAAAAGTAATCAAGAATACTACTGAAAAATTATTAAAATCTACTAAAACCTATAATAATATATATTTATACATAAACATACATAAAAATATACAAAAATGAACATAAGATTAAATATATACTCATATATAAACTTACTTAAACCTTATATTTAAAATAATATTTTATGTAACGAACCACAGATTTTGTCAGTCAGTGACAGAGTATTAAAGGAGAGACAAGTAATGTTCTTTGAGGTGTGTTTTGAAAGTAGCAACGGATTGACTACGTTTCAATTCAACAGGGAGAGAGTTCCACAATAGAGTAGCCTGAAAGGTAAATGAGCTGTTATAGAATTTGGAAGAAGGAGAAGGGACAGCCAGAAGCAAATTTTGAGAGGACCTAATAGAACGAAAGTAACTGAAACGCTCCTTGAGGTAGCAGGGAGTTGCAGGGTGAAAAAGAATATTGTAAAGAAGAGAGAGAATGTGAGAAACAAACCTGCACGTGTGGTTCAATGACGGAAAGGAGAGGGTTGGATAAGAGAAAATACCTCTTCAGAGCACTCGCCATGGCATAGGCGATAGAAAACGGTAAGCGAATCAATATCCCTCCAAAAGGGTTCACGAGGAACCTGGTACTTTCTTTGTCACCTATGATGCGGACCGGCCGCTGCCTGTCAAGAGCATCGAAGATATTGGGCGGAATCATTACAAAGATGCGAGCAGTACTCTACGCACGACCGAACTTGAGTCTTATAAAGAAGACAAAGCTGGACTGGCGTGGAGAACCGTCACACCCAGTTTCGGTTTACACTAGCTGACGTTACTGATTTAATACAATTTTAAATAGGTACTAAGTAAAAAAAAACTGAATTTTGCACCGCCTACTAACAAAATATTTTTCCAAGTTCTCCACTAACCCAAAGGTTGTCTGGATGACATAGCTCTTTGTAATTTTTCTCTAATTGTAATTTCTTGCGTTGTATTTCTCCTGTATGTTTTATGAAGTGTGCAATAAAGAGTACTTGTATTGTATTGTAAGTTTTCAAGTCTGTCTTGACAAATAGTTGTACATAATTGTTTAAATTAAATTCTATTAATAATGTTTTAGTCTGTAAGAAATTGCAATGCCCTAACAGGGTTTCATGTACCTACATTATAATTACCATACCATCCATTGTAAAATGAACATGATTCGCAGTAAACGATATGATATGATGATATGATATGATATGACTTTTGTGGGAGTGGATAAACCGTGCCGTAGCCCGTGGGCATCATCCAATAATTTATTTCGTAGCACGAACCCTATCATAACGTTTTCCTCGTACGTATTGATCAGCCCCATTGCCGACCTATCGACTCGTCCAGTCTAAACGTGACAAACTCCTATCTTATTCGATCGCTTCTTCAGAAATACGACCTTACAATTAATTATCTAATAAAGTTTTAGTTTCTAACTCCTTGGAGATTGTGTTTAGGGATTGTTCGTAAGCATTCATTGAATTCTCTCGTGACGATATACCTACTTAGGTACTGTCTATTTGTTTACGTTGACTTCGTAATTGGTTTAATAATGAAATAATGAACTTTGTTCTGTAAGGCCACAAGGGCACTTTTACATGTCTGAATCCACCGGCATTTCATAACGGGAGAGTTTTATTTATTTATTTATTTTATTTATTTAAGGATTACCAACAGAATAGAATAGAATAGAATACTCTTTATTGCACACCTCAAGAAGAAAGAAATACAAATACAGATGATACTTAACATTACATAGAGGCAAACAATACACATCAGATAACACAACACAACACAACAGATAACACATCAGATTATAACATAGTATAAATACACAAATGACAAACAGGATGCTTATCCAATTATAGGTAACCACGGCTAACAAGAGTTGAGAAGAAACGACGAAAGAAACTCAACAGATGGTTATTTTTCGGCAAATGATACTTAACTAAGTACCTGTTATCAGTAATATAAAGTATGTAGGTAATTCATAAATAAACCAACTAGATGGACGGATGACCTCGTGAGGGTAGCGGTACTAAGTAACTGTTATCAGTAATATGAAGTATGTAGGTAATTAATAAATACACCTACTAGATGGACGGATGACCTCGTGAGTGTAGCGGTACTAAGTAACTGTTATCAGTAATATGAAGTATGTAGGTAATTCATAAATAAACCAACTAGATGGACGGATGACTTCGTGAGGGTAGCGGTACTAAGTAACTGTTATCAGTAATATGAAGTATGTAGGTAATTCATAAATAAACCAACTAGATGGACGGATGACCTCGTGAGGGTAGCGGTACTAAGTAACTGTTATCAGTAATATGAAGTATGTAGGTAAGGTAGGTTTATTTATGAATTACCTACTAGGTAATTCATAAATAAACCAACTAGATGGACGGATGACCTCGTGAGGGTAGCGGTAATAAGTAACTGTTATCAGTAATATGAAGTATGTAGGTAACTAATAAATAAACCGAATAGATGGACGGATGACCTCGTGAGGGTAGCGGTACTAAGTAACTGTTATCAGTAATATGAAGTATGTAGGTAATTAATAAATACACCGACTAGATGGACGGATGACCTCGTGAGGGTAGCGGTACTAAGTAACTGTTATCAGTAATATGAAGTATGTAGGTAATTAATAAATACACCGACTAGATGGACGGATGACCTCGTGAGAGTAGCGGTACTAAGTAACTGTTATCAGTAATATGAAGTATGTAGGTAATTAATAAATAAACCGAATAGATGGACGGATGACCTCGTGAGGGTAGCGGGCAATTAATGCATGCGGTCTGCATGGGATCACACTTTATGGCAAATCATGGGGGAGGCCTATGTTCAGCAGTAGACGTCTGTGGCTGATAGATAGATAGGTAATTAATGTGATACAATGGAAAATATGCAATAATAACATATGTTTTTTTTGCATGTTGTGGTAAGCTAAGGGCGTATATGACATTATTTGTCGAACCTGCTCACAAAATTTCACGAGAACAGGTTGCGAAAAGCAAACTTGTAGGCGAAACATGTAAAAACAATATTGGCCAAGCTGAAACGGAAACACTTCGCTAGCCCGGTCAAAATATAATCCATACTATATACTATAATATTATAAATGCGAAAGTGTGTCTGTCTGTCTGTCTGTCTGTCTGTCTGTTACCTCTTCACGCTTAAACCGCTGAACCGATTTAGATGAATTTTGGTATATAGATAGTTTCAGTCCCGGGGAAGGACATAGGATACTTTTCATCCCGAATAAATGTAGTGTTCCCGTGGGACGAGCAGGTAACACCGCGGGGCACAGTTAGTAACTAATAAAAATCCCAACAGAAATGCAGTCTCATCAAACTCCTCGAAGGAGCCTCTACGTGTTGGATCCATATACGTGGGGACGCAAGCCTTCCAAAAGACCGTGACGTGTATCTAGCTCTGGTATCCTAGGATAGTGGACTATTAGCGGTGCCGTCACATAGCGGCTGTCTCCATACTTCGTACTAGTACGAAGTATGGGGACGGCCGCTTTGGGACGGCATCGCTATCCTCGAGACCGTTTGCCGATTTGTATGGGGATAATCGGGAAACGTTGTCGAGAACGGCACATCTCTTAGCCCGAGACTCGAAAGCGAGAAACATAATAAAAATACACCAAGTGCGATTGGGACTCGCGCACGAAGGGTTCCGTACCATTATCTGTAAGTTTGTTGTATGGGAGCCCCCGTTAAATATTTATTTTATTTTATTTTTAGTATTTGTTGTTATAGCGGCATACATCATCTATACATCATCTGTGAAAATTTCAACCGTCTAGATATCACCGTTCTTGAGATACAAGCCTGGTGATAGACAGTAATAGGGTCCTGTTTTTACCCTTTGGGTACGGAACCCTAAAAATAGTAATTGTAAATTCTAGTACTTTCTTTTTAATACCACTAACAGTATAAGTACTAACCAAGCATGTCTCAGCATAATTTCTCTTTGAAGATTAGATAACATTACAATGAAATTTGCATACAGAAAAAATAAATTCTAGTTGTATCACGCGAAACCTCAGTTATACATTTTTGGTTTAAAAAGTTTCGTTTATCGTACTTCACACGTATAGTTTTAATATATTATTATCATAGTAAAGAATACACTTCCATTCAATTACAGCAGTATCTATTTATAAAGTAGTAGAAAGTAAAATATTTAGGTATTTAATATTTATTTGGAAGTCGCTGAAACGAAAAATATTTGTGTTTTGCTCAATCGCCTAAACAAACCGATAGAAGTTAGGACTTATCAGTGACTAGCTTTTGCCCGCGACTACGTCCGCGTGGAAATTGGAAGTATGGAAGCAACCTCGTACAACACGATAGATATCCACCTAATCACCTTAATTAATAAAAGGGATTATTAAAAGCGCCTAAGCAAATGTAAGAGCAATTGTGCTTTTGGTCTAATCATTACGTTTCCTACAGGGTCATCAATGTCATCATGAATTACTTACTCACTTTTCAATCTTTTTAGGGATAATTTCCAGGATGAAAACTATCCTATGTCCTTCCTCGGATCTTAAACTATCTCCATGCCAAATTTCATCAAAATCGATTCAGCGGTTTAAGCGTGAAGAAGTAACAGACAGACACACTTTTGCATTTATAATATTAAGTATGGATTATTCGGAGCATATTAACCGCCTCATTACCGTAACCTTATTTAAGCAATCGACATCATTTGATAGGATTTTTAAAATTCTGCGAGCAAGAGGGGCCTAATTAATATCCTCTCTCCAATTTACGTGCATACTTTTTTCTTTTTACAGTACATATACGTCCATAGATGCAATTTTTAATAGTTCCCTATTCCTGGCTATCCGCGCTTGCAGCCCCGTCATTGTCGTCTCGGGTTATTTTCATTTGCAAAAACGCTCCATGCACCGTTACGGAAAATGGGACGGGTCAGAACGACCCCGCTCGATCGAGGAATGCCCCAACTTATGTGTAACTTTTCGCTTTTCAAAAGATGTTTTGCTTTTGGATCCGACTTAATGTCTGGGTAGTTTTTGTGACAGAATAAAGGGGTAAATTCGTAATTTTTTATTTAACGTAAATTGAATACATCAATTGCAAATAACATAGGTACAAAGGCGAACTTATCCCTATAGGGGATGTCTTCTAGTCTAAGACTAGTGGATTTGTGTAGACCTCGTGAGTTTGTTTCAGCATGGCGATTTTTTTAAGTTTTCTAAAAATTATTTCCATAAAAAAAATCTTGTATACTTCCTTATCGAACCTACTCACAAAATTCGAATGCAAATCGGTCGATAAATGCGATCTATAGGCGAGAACAGGCGAACCTCCAAACATCTGGACATACGAGAGAATTTTTGGCTAAGCTAAAAAGGAGGCGGTACGCTCGCTAAGTCAATAATATAGTTTATTTGTATTTGATATGCTTAATATTCAAGATCGTACGCTTCACCAATCATCAGACTTGTCTCAAGGCCATTAATGTTGAAAAAAAAAATCAGCCGATACACGTCCACAGCTGGACAAAGGCCTCCCACAAATTTCTCCACAACAATCGGTCTTGCGCCGCCCTCATCCAATTTTTGCCCGCGATCCTAACCAGGTCGTCGGTCCACCTTGTTAGGAACCTGCCACGCTGCGTCTTCCGGTCCGCGGTCGCCACTGAAGAACCTTTCTGCCCCAACGGCCATCGGTTCTACGAGCAACGTGTTAAAAAAATAATACCGAAAGCATTATACATATATAACAAATATGGCCATATAAATATGTCAAACTGGTTCTACAGTATTAAATTAA
Organism: Apotomis betuletana; assembly: GCA_932273695.1. NCBI lineage: Eukaryota > Metazoa > Arthropoda > Insecta > Lepidoptera > Tortricidae > Apotomis > Apotomis betuletana. Next base: position 10,982,380 of record OW026321.1, on the reverse strand, counting down.
GGGTAAACAATACCCACCCATTAATTATTTCAGTTACATTGTAACACCCCTTGAAGTGTTTGCCAAAGCTACCAATTTGAGCTAATCAGAAACGAAATTAATCGTTTGGCGCCGACTTCCAACGGCTGACTGTGATCTATAGACATTTCCAGTCGTTTTAGACAACCTTAGACATTCCACGCTAGTATGACCTATCAATCATATGGAAATAAATAGGTCTTCTTCTTCAAGTGCCTCAATTCCTCAAAGTTAGCAGTAAGCTTCATAAATTTTTCTTAATAAAAACATTCATACAGAAACGTGACGATCTGGCTCGGGAATTTTGGGACACTTTTTTTCTTGTATGAGGCACGCCTCATAGCACGTACACACACGTACGTGCAGTCGATTCTGTGTAAGATGAACCGAAAAAAAAAACTATTCTGAAAATATAACATGATGCACACTTTTTTTGGAACACCACCAGGGTATATAAAGCTACAACTAACTAATAATTAGTTTTATAAAACCCGCCCTTGACCCGCAGTTATAAAGGCGAAAATTTGTGAGTGTGTTTAAAGGTTGAACACGCCAAAACTTGGGCACACTAAAATTAATATCACAGAAAAGATTTAATAAATAATCATGAGACGTTTACTTTAAATATAAGTAAATTTAATGTATTTTAAATGACAATAACGTTTAGTCAAGATTTCTTGACGAGTAAGCCATCGATCGTACTTTTCCTCGAACACGCCTCATAAGAGACTGCACCTTCACGTCGGGATACCTCTTGGTCGCCCAAGTCCACATTTTTTTCAGCTCAGCCACGGATTTCACCTCTCCGCCTCTCTTTTTAAGAATTCCTTTCATTATGCTCCAATACTCCTCGATGGGCCGGAGTTCTGGACAGTTTGGCGGATTGCTGACTTTCGGTACCACTGCCACCCGTTTGCTTTGTACCACTCCTTCACGGGTCCAGCGTAATGGCAACTGGCCAGATCTGGCCAAAACAACGGTTGAGAGTCGTGCTTCTTTATAAATGGCAGTAGCCGCTTTTGTAAGCACTCTTTTTGATAGATAGTGCCATTTATTGTTCCGGTAGTTATAAACGAACTGCTTCTTTTCCCGCAACTACAAATTGCCTGCCATAGAAGGTATTTTTTTGGAAACTTTGATCGTTTTTTTGTTTTACAATCCTCAGGAGCGCCTGTGCGGTTTTTGCTGGTGTAAAACTCTTGTCCAGGAATTTGTTTAAAATCCGCTTTAATGTAAGTTTCGTCGTCCATCACAACGCAGTCAAATTTCGTTAAATATTTTTCATAGAGTGTTCTTGATCGTGTTTTTGCAGATAAATTCTGTCTCGCATTCCGATCTGGTGCCGCCTGTGCTTTAAAACTTCTTAAACCTGCTCTACTCGTACGTTTCACTTTTTGTACATATGATTGGGACATGTTCACTTTTTTTGCCACATCGCGAGATGATAACTTACAATTTGAGGCAAATATCTTTAAGATGCGTTCCTCCTTTTTTATACTTTACGCCCTGCAGCCCACCACTTCCTGGCTTTCTTTCTATAGTTAAGCGTTCCCGGAACCTCTTCAATACGGAACAAACAGTGGATTGTGGTCATTTTAACCTTTTTGCCACATTCCTGTAGCTGAGCGTTGGATTTTGTGTGTGTTCGAGCAAAATTAGTTCGCGTAGTTGGAGTTGCCGGTTCGACATCTTGATAAATATACACTTTTCATAAAAACAACTGTCATTGTTATATAGTTTACTTTTTTACGATTAAAATGGCATCAAAAAAGTATACATATCTTTAATTTTAACGTAGCAGTAAATACTTTTACATGGCCAAGTTTTGGCGTGTTCAACCTTTATGTGGCTGGACCAATTTTGATAAAGGTAGCTGTCACCTTGGATTAACACATAGGCTACTTTTTATCCCGAAAAAGGTGGGATGAGGTGGGATGAGTGAGTAACACCGCGCGGCCCTGCTAGTTGGTCATAATCATAGCCACTCCACTCGTGAACATTAACACCAAGTGCATTCCTTATGCGTTATCTAAGTAAAGTAAATTACCCCCTGAAGCCTAAGACTACTTAAGTCATGTTTTACAGACAGGAAACCAAAGTTTTTGCCCGCACGAATTTATAAAGTAGGTAAAGTATGGCCCTTGAGTCAAAAAGTTTGAAGACCCTTGAAATAGTGCAAAGAGTAGCTGAAACTATTAGGATGTCCGGATGTGCTATCAATGCAGGTAATGCAGCATTATTCTATTCGCCTGACGTTTTCCAGCGCAATTACCATTTAGAGCGTTTGTTAAACAATTTGAATTCATCATCCACGACGTCGGTTTCGTAAAGCGGCCATATTTCATGCATTAAAGATGACCGGGCGACGAAGCGACAGGACGACTCGGCGGATGAACGGTTTTGTCCGAATTTGACGGTTTTACTTGAAGGAAATACTTGGTACAGTAAAACTATCTATATTTCAAGCGTAAAGATAGTATGTAAGAGTAGGACAGTACGCGTGTTGTATATTCTACAGGGCAGCGATTCCATTATGCATTTAAAATATCGTATAAGTGAAGGCATTTTAATATGATTTGTTAGTCGCATTCGAGTGTGCCAAATATAACATTTCAATTGTATTATTCTCGCTAAAAACGTAACGCATACCATACAAACACCCCGCTGCGTTATCGCACGTCAGCGTATTATGGCAGCGGTGTGGTGCTCCTTTATATTACTATTATAAGAAACATGAATGACTATTCAATGGACTTTAATAAGCAGTCCTCTAATCTATCGCCTACTCTTTTGGTATTTCAAATATTCCTATTCTTTTTTTTTTCTACTAAGGAGACCGTTCAAAGTTCCTAGGTTCAGTAGTTTCGGCTCTACGTTGATGAGTGAGTCAGTCAGTCAGTCAGTCACTCAGGACTTTTCCGTTTATATGTATAGATTACATGATATTAAATGAGCGAATACTGGAGGTGAGGATACTCCTTTATATCAGGAAACCTGAAACGTTTTGTGTAAAACCTAATGTATAAGTAAAGTCTGCAGTAGTTGAAAAGTTAAAAAGTTATCGCTTTGTACATCCCTGTTGAATAAGCAAACACTTAATTCATACAAATAGTGTTGCTATTTATACGAGTACGTAAAAGTATCATTTCATAAATAGCAACCGGTCTCAACGACTTCCATACGATAAACTTCTCATTAAAAATGCGGTTGTAGAAGAAATGTCTGTTGTTAAGGCCAAATTTTACAATAGTTAAAGATATCATCAAATAGCTTGCGGTAGCGCGTAGGGAATGCAAACCGGTATTTTTTTGTATTGAAATCACTATAGTAAAATTTACCGGTTTGCATTCCCTAGGCGCGGCGTGCGCTTGACTTTAGGGTGGCGCGTCGTCCAGCGTTGTAATGTAGGGAAATACTAGAGACCTGTCACACAGGCCGCGTCGGGCTATTCCATGAAACCTTTATGCCCGTAGTAGGCACCGAACTCTTCGCACGATGAAAGAATGCACGATGATAGAGAAGGACATAAATGAGTCTCGTGTGATCTCGGCGAATATGTAGTTTAGTCAAAGTGTAGCATATACTCACTGTAGGGTTGTGGTCTTCCGCCGGTGTACTGGGGCGACTGGAGGAGAGGTGCGCTTCGCTGCACAGGCTGAACATCCTCGGATACTGTGGACAAAATGATTCACATCAGTATTTTGTGTAAGATAACTGAAGATCAGGTGACTACTGACAGTAATGAAAATTGTAGGTGACAACGACTATTTGACGCCAATTATGGACTTCATTCTCTATTGGTGTTGTCACCTGAAATTTGTCACGATGGTGAGAGATTTTTAGGCAGCCTGACTGCAGAAACAGAGCGGACAAAAGGGAACCAAACATTTTCTTAGAGACTTGATCTCTGTATCAATGCTAAGATTAAATTACTTTTTTAGAACCGGGCACTATACGAAGCAAAACAGTTGCCGGGGAATGCACCCTCTCTTGCACACCATCGTCAGATTCCATCGAAGTAAGCAAACATTATCGAATGCCTCCTTTTTCATTATAAATTTTAACAAAAGAGGTTAGTCACGGGTACACTATTCGGGTATATTTCATGTATAATAACCATTAGCGGCGGCATTTACATGTAAATTTATTTATTATCCTAATCCGGTACCGGTACGAATGCCCCTGGGTGTATTAGTCGCTGAGTTATGTCAGTTGGAATTTGAATACCATAATCATGTTAATGCGAATACGGAATTAGAATATACATTAATATCTCCCTGGTTCAAATTTCACCCCAGAATCTGGGCCTACACTAGACAATACTGATTATACCCGTTCCAAATGTCAATTGATGCTTTAATTACTAATTAGCTTTTGACTTAGAATAAATACGCCTAGAAGGAGAGTCTTCATACAAGAGATTTGCGAAATATGAAGCCGCTTTTGTTTTTATGTGTGCGTGTCTACGAACCCACCATAGAGACGTTTTGCTTGTGAGCTAGACATTGTGACAGATGACACGGACTTTGTGACACGGAGGAAACGTAGCCTGTGGCTAAACAAAGTTGGCTTTACTGTCAGTGTCACTGAAGGTTTCTAGGCGTTTTTATCCTGGCTTTTAATGATAACTCGTCAGTGTCAGTTTAAGGCAGCTCGCATAGTAACAATGAATATACCGATCATATTGAAATATTTACTTTAAGATTAATAGGATACAAGGATAAGATCCGAATGAAAATTGACAGAAGCGTAACAAGTAACTTGAATAGGAATAAAAAACAGTTCTGTAATGTGCTGACGAGTACCGTGTATATGTCTGAAAGCTAATCTGACGAATAACCCGACTGTCAGTTAAGAAGTAAGGCGAATAATAAGATCTGAAGAATAACCTTATCTGAAAAGAAACGTAACATGACAAATAAAGGAGTTGACGAAAAGCAAATATGGCAATAAACAGGCCTGACGGAAAGCGGTTCTGGTGAATAAAATACCTGACTGATACCGGACTTTAAAACAGTAACTGGCCATTGACGTGACGGACCAATATCGCATATGACCAAAATCAGACTGTTATCGTAACATCAACCCTAACTCATATACCAGTAATTGATACAAGATCTATATAAAACTAAATTGATAGCCGACACCATGACGATGACGACCAACGGAATATTAATTACTAATTCATTACTAGAGTATCGACCATGCCTAGTTTCCTACTTTATACACGTGAAATTCACCCCAATGTTTAGGACAAGAAACGTCACATTTGTGTACGAATGCCACTCAAGTTATAGTCTTAAAATAATAGAACATCGTATCGCTAGAGCTGCCCTAATACGCGTCATTGAAACATATGGAACAGTTTATTTTTAATAAGTCTAGTTTCGATAACCTGTTGCCGTGAAACTACCCGATTATAGTCAACACAACTACGTATACGTATGTATACGTATGTCCAAATTAACTCCAAAATTACTCGTTCATAAATGCCAATTTTTGTAAACTAAGATGAAGTAAGTACTACATCAAAAAAGAAAAAAAAAGTTGTGAAATCACTGATAGAAGTGATAGAATAGACTATAGAATATATGATAACGGGTGATAACAAAAAAATGAGAATTCGTTCAGAGGTGTAAAAAAATACTCGTGTATCTTTTTAGCACAATTTGATATTATTGGAAAATATGTACATAGAAACTATTTACAAAATCATCAATGCACATTAGAATAGGACTCGTGGTCAGCTGTTCCACTCAGTATAGACATGACGTTGGAACAAGACTCTTGGACGGAATTCTTGTCCATTTTCCGCACACATGTTTTAATTATTTATATCAGTTGGGTACAATTTTCAGCTCTCCAATTATTTTTGTATACTAAACTGCTCAAATAACCTAAGAAATCTTCAATCGGCCGACATTGTGCAAGGTTTATGGGGTTTCGGATTTTCGGTACAAATGGTATATTATTAGCGTCTAGGAAACGCGTCGTTTTTTTGGCATAATGCGACGATGCTTTATCCGACCAGAACATATTCTCCATCTGAGTGATGTTTGCGAATAAATGCTATCAGTATTTTTTTCAAGCATTCGCTCTCATACACTTTTTGGTTGACCGCTAAACCACTCGGTTAGAACGACAGTTTCGAAAGACCTTTGTCGGATATAGCCACATAAAGCATAACTTTCTGCTCAAACTTGTGCTTATACTTGTGTTTTATATCGTCTGGTGTTGTAAAATTATTGCTGGTGTAGTATCGGTCATTTCCAGGTATATGTGTTTTACTCAAAGGAAAATAACTTTTATCGTCCAAAATGAATGATTTTGTATGTATGTAAACGCTTTATTGTACACAACCACTGGTTATAAATACATTGATAACAAATGAAATATGTACAAAGGCGAACTTATCCCTATTAGGGATCTCTTCCAGTTAACCTTTGAGCAATTGAAGGAATGGGTATTCGAAGAAAATAGGCAAACTACACTGCGTACAACCAAGATATCTATATTATACTTAATAAAACTATAATAAGTACATAAACTAAGTAAGTAATAATACACATATATTTTTACTATTTATAAGATATATATTATATATACATATAATACATATAAATGCGTAAATAAATATAGTATTCAATGAATTCACACGTTATCGGACAGCCACAATTTCTTCAAGTTAATCTTAAGTGATGCAACAGATGGAGACTTCCTAAGGGACAAAGGCAACTCATTCCACAACTTCACTGCGCTTACCGTAAAAGACTTGCTATAGGTACGCGTCTTATTAGACGGTACAGCCAGAGTGAGATTGGCGCTAGACCGCAAGCGGTGACCACTACCATCAGCCATATACGAAAATCTTTCACTAAGGTAAGGAGGAGAAGTAGGTTTAAACAGGACATTAAAGAGCAAAGAAAGGACATGCACGTCTCTACGCCGACGAATCGGTAGCCAACCCAGCTGCGCTCGAAAGGAAGAGACGTGGTCATATTTTCGCAATCCAAATATATACCTGATACACACATTTTGTAGGCGTTCAAGCTTGTCAAGTAGTTCCTCCTTAAGATCCAGTAGAGCAATATCACCATAGTCTAGTAGAGGGAGCAAGAGAGATCTGGCAAGAGTGATCTTGGTGGAAATTGGCAGAAAGTTCTGCAGGCGCCTTAACGAGTGGAGAGATGCAAAGAGCTTCTGGCTAACTTGCGCTATGTGCGGTGCCCACGAAAGCGTCTGGTCCATGGTGATACCCAAATTTCTAACTGTAGAGGAAAGGGGGATAGGAATCCCACCAAAAAGAATATCAGGTACCACCATTTCAGATACTTTATTTACAAAGTGAGGACTACCAATAACAATTGCTTGCGACTTTTTTGCGTTTATGTTTAACCCGAAGTTATTTGCCCAGCTGTAAATAGACTCCAAATCCGCATTGATCATATTAATAAGCGACGGCATATCCTCGATCCTAGCCGCTGCATAGATCTGCAGGTCATCTGCATAAAGATGGAACGAGGATCTTAAACACTCGGTGATCCCACCAATAAATATTGAGAAGAGAAGTGGAGAGAGGACGCCCCCCTGAGGGACACCAGCGGAAATTTCACGCCATTCCGACATTTTGTCGTCGACCCTAACCCGCTGGCGTCGACCAAAGAGGTAGTCGTGAAACCAGGATAGGGATGAGTGAGACACATTAAGTGTACGAAGGATACCGAGGAGGATGTCAAAGTCTACGGTATTGAAAGCACTACTAAAATCGAGAAGGACAAGTACGGTGAGTTTTTTGTGTTCTATATTAAGACGGATGTCATCAGTGACCTTAACCAGAGCAGTAACTGTGCTATGCCCGGGGCGGAATCCGGATTGAAATGGGTTAAACAATGAATACCTATTAAGATGTGAAAGGAGTCGGCGATTTACAAAATGTTCAATAATTTTAGACAAAACTGGGAGTAAGGAAATGGGGCGATATTGTGGAAAATCAGTAGGATTAGGTTTTTTGGGAAGGGGAATTACATGGGCAAGTTTCCAACATGAAGGAAATGTGCCCGAGGAAAATGAGAAATTTAATATACTAGAAAGGATCGGAGCAATGGATTCCGCGACGAGCATAAGCATGTCTATACTAAGGCTATCTTCACCAATGGCCTTCGTCTTAATAGATTTTAGATAGGCAAGTGTCTCTTGCGGAGAAATGCTACCAAGCTCAAAGGGAGGTGAATCGGGGTGCGGCGTATTAGCAAGAAGAGATAATGTAGATTGTTTAATAGAAGGGTGGAGAGTAACCGGAGAAGAACAAAAGTGAATATTGATGGCGTCAAGATCAAGAACGCAAGAGGAACTTTGTTGAGCTTTGCCCACACCCAATGACCTGAGAAATTTCCACAGCTTAGTCGGGGGACAATCCTCGATGCAGTTGTGGATATGGCGGCGTCTGGCATCTCTACAGATCTTATTACAGCGGTTTCGTAAAGAGATATATGCCTGTTGGTAGTCACTGTTTTGCCGAGCTTTGACGCGTGCTCGGTCCCTTTTAGCCATAAGCGATTTAATATCCGGTGTAAGCCACGGAGCAGGGTGATGCTTCACACGCGTCGGTTTCAGTGGAGCATGTTTATCATAAATCGCAAGCAATATGCCATTGAAAGCCTGCACCTTAAGGTCGACATCATCCAGGAGCTCAATGCTATGCCAATCTGCACTTGCAACATCGTTATAAAGCGCCTGCATATCTACATCATGTAGATTTCTGCGCATAATTACTTTATGCTTCCTTTTCGGGGGACGAATATTAAATGAAGCATAAATAAGGTCATGATTGGAGAAACCTGCAGCATTAAATTGACCATGAAACGAGACCAAGTCTGGAGAAGAAGTTAAAATAAGATCTAAAAGCGAGGGGGGGCCGTTATGCGGAAAATGGGTGGGACTAAGAGATAATACACTAAGGTTAAGAGAAGTTGCTAGTGACTGAAGTTTCGAGGTACGAAGATCGTTTTTGAGAAGACAAGTGTTGAAGTCGCCCATGATAATACTATGGTCAAACTGTGGGCCTAAATCAGAAATTGTGCTGTACAGGGTATCAAAGTAATTAATATTCGAGGATGGGCTGTAAAAGACGCCAAGAAGGACTTTGGAATGATGCAAAGTAACATCTAAGAAAAGATACTAGGGAGAGTTATTTGAGTAAACTGTCGGTGACTGAGCAACTACTTGACAAGCAATATTACTCTTGATGTAAATGGCAACACCGCCGCCACGAACGGTTTCCGTCCCGCCATCTTTTGTGCCTGTCCTGTCATTGCGAATTAGACGGTAGCCGGGTAAAGGGTACAGAGTCGATGGCAGCGACGGTTTTAGCCAAGACTCCGAAATGAGAATGGCGTGTATATTTTTATTGGAGCTAAAAGATGCCAGTAGTTCAGAGTAATGTGCCGGTATACTCTGTGCATTAATGTGGACGACATTGAAACGTTTAATGGACGAGCCAAACGTTAGTTGCAATCGGTCACTCAGATCAGGCATATCTGATGCATCACTCAAGGAATCGTAGTGGCTTGAAGAAGAAAGTGAGAAGAATTCGCTATCTAAACTGGCATTGAAAACGTCTGACATAGTGAGTACAACTGAATACTTAAAATTATATATAAAATGTAACAATATATATACAATAGACTACCTACTAAAATAATATTTATATATGTATAATTTATATTTAAAAGACAACCACAAAAAGCTTATCACCTCATTTGCTCGCCAGTAGCTTGTGAAGAAATAGTAAAATAGATTTATAAAAATACATAGCCATTAAGTGGCACACAAGAAAACATTAAAGTTTTACAAAACAGGAAAATACGACTCTCACAAAGCAAATACTAAACGCACTGTACGTCAACGGAAGTGACACGACACTCGACATTGACATTAATGACAGTTGTGATTGTGACATACAGCGTTTGTTTTCGTATCACCGTTAAACATTAAGAAAAAAGAAAAAAATAAGATATTACCTCCAATAACACACAATGTACCGTTAGAAACAAGGAAAAGTAACACTAACTATGAAAATGTACTCCCTAAGAACTCGGCACAGTCGTGGATTTTGGATTCTTGCCTCTGCCGGAACTGCCTGAACGGGTGGGCCTGGTTCGACGTGATGTTTCCTGAGGCGGTGCGACGCCTTGAACCACATCAACAGACGTTGCCTTCGGCGTTGAGGAAGAGGTCTTCGTCTCCATGACGCCAGTGTCCGCCACAACGTTCGGTGCAGGCAACGCACGCAGCTCAACGAACGACGTCACCTTTCGGCGCACTCCGTCATGACACTGCACCACGATGCGCCCGTCGCTCGTCCAGCTGCCCTTGACACCATACAGTTTGCGGGCTTCCAAGAATACTGCATGCCGGCTACTTGTTAAAAACTCAGACACAGTCTGTCCGGAGCCTTTGAGTTTTTTCTTGGAGGACCAAACTGCACTCCGAGTCCTTAGGCAGGCAAATTTAAGCAGCAGAGGCCTCGGCTTTGATGGCACCACGTCCTTACCAAGACGGTACACTGCAATGAAGGACAGTGTTGAGACCGCCTGCAGCCCCATCTTTTGCTGCAAAAGGTTGACCGCTGTTGTCATAGCATCCTCATTCCGCGCCTCAGGAACACCATGTAGCAGGAGGATGTTGGAACGGGAACGGGTCTCCATCTCCTCTAAAGTTCCTAGGACATAACCCATTTGCTCCTGCAAACTTTGGACAGCTTTCCAAACCAGCGCCTTGAATGTGCTGTACTCTGCTGTAAGAGTGTCTGTACCTCGGCTGGTCACGGAGTTCTCAAAATTGGCCATCTGTTTTGAGAACATGCTCTTCATATCCTCCAAACTTCTCTGCAGATGCACTAGTTGGTCCATTGTTGAGTGTATCACAAAGGTGACCTTTGGACTCTTGAGTGTCACAAAGAGTTGATATAAAAAAGTTAGTGAAAGTGGTGAAAAATAGCTATAGGTGGCAAAGAGGAGTTAAGTGTCACATGTAAGTGATCATTACACTAAACTTATTTGTTTATCTTATTTTTCACAAAATAAAATTATAGCTCTACAAATTTCGTGTGTTTATTGTTTGCCTACCCACGAGGAAAAAAAAAGATTTTCCTTTGTAATTTCGGATCATCCAGCGACACTGTGATATAATAGTCAGTTTTTGCTGTTCAGTGTATTCCGGTGCTCTCACCTTCTTGCGGCATTTCAGACCTATCTTTTTCAAGAACGAACAAGTGCACGGTTGGGAACACTTTATTTTTTCTCGCGGCATCTCGTTGGCTCATAGGATTATTATCGTTAAAAGTGCTATGGTGTAGGTTCATCCTTCTCTTGGTCATTATCTTCGCTGGTCGCCGGCTACCACTTTTGTGATCTATCGTCAAGGATGCAAGAATTCTATAAATAGTGGAGACTAAGTACATATTCTTTACTAAAATTATCTACAGTAGACTTTTTCCCCCAGTTATAGTTTGAATTATAAAAATGTTCAACCGTTTTCGCAGCGTTTCTTGTTTCGACACCATTTTGACAAATATTAATGCTTGAAAAACAAAATCAAATGAAGTTTAAGAACCTCAAAAGAAGTAGTAACAACTTCATAAACAAAGTTTTTTGTCTAAGTGAATAGTCTTGTTTTGAGGTCCATAGAAAGTTATTCTCATTTTTTTGTTATCACCCGTTAGAATAGAATAGACCTTGATAGAAATTATGAGATTAGTTTTATGGTTTTTGTCAAAAAAATCTTTTTGAGATTTTCTTGCCAAGACAAAGAGCCCAAGTTCGGTAGGTTTTGGTTATTTTATTAGTGAGTTCCCGTGACCACCATACAGCTCCATCGTACCACATTATAATGTCATTGTATTGTCATCGAAATTAGGTACGTCAGATTTTAGCTCAATCAAATTTAATTTGCAAGATTTGATTACACACGGACAGACCGGGACAGTTAAAACTATTTAAATAAAAGCTTGTAAAGAAGAAACATTTCTTTGCGCGACGCGACAAAATCTATGCTACGTAGGTACACTACAGCCGTGAATTACTTGTATCTGACATTAATAGTCTGTGGTATCGTTACTGACTACTAGTTTAAAAAATAGTTTTTGCTTAAGTTTGTTGTTACCTACTTCATTATTGATTTATTTATCGTATGGTATACGCGTCACTGGATTAGATATAAAAAGAAAAACTTAGGGTTGTTTCACACGTACCACAACCACACCACGTCGCAGCGTTAAAATGTGGTATGGTTGTGGTTACGTGTGAATTGTACTATTTATTAAACATACAAAATATGCGCCCGACCACGTGGTGTGGTTGTGGTGTGGTTGTGGTTGTCGTGTGGTTGTGGTACGTGTGAATTCGCCCTTACAGTTAGAACCTACCGTTACCTACTTCATAAGAAACTGTTACTCGAAACAGTTACAGAAAAAACGCCCAGCTCTATGGATGGCGTGTCGACGTTTTTTTTACTGAAAGTATTTGGACAAGGAGTATGGATGAATTTTTAAAGTCTGTTCTATTTTAGGAACGTAAATGCTAGAGAATATTAAATAAGTAGGTATAGTTTTTTAGAGCGAGAGTGAATTGTTGAAACAAGGTCATAGTTAAACATTGTAACATAATGAAACAATTGGAAACAGTTTTAAAACGACGTCGTTATAAAACGATAGAGAACGTCGGAAATTGAAATCAAATAATGTATGCTGTAATCAGTTTTGTTTTATTTTAATATCGAATAGTTTTACATTTAAACGACGATTTGACGACGCGTTTGGCTCGGTTTGTAGACACCTGCCTACTGAGTCGGCGGTCCCGGGTTCGAATCCCGGCCGGGGCAAATATTTGTGCAAAATATTTGTTCTTGGGTCATGTATGTTATCTATATATATATGTATTTATATATTATGTATATCGTCGTCTAGTACCCATAGTACAAGCTTTGCTTAGTTTGGGACTAGGTCGATTTGTGTATGATTGTCCTTTAATATTTATTTATTTTAAAACGTAGACTGCAGAGAACATTGTTTTAATGTACAGTCTGACCAAAAAGAGTAGAAATTAAAAAGTGGCAATACTGTAGTGTCGTCCCTTTCTAATCAATCTAAGAAAACGGGGACGGCACTACAGTATAGCCACTTTTTAGGGTTCCGTACCCAAAGGGTAAAAACGGGACCCTATTACTGAGACTTCGCTGTCCGTCCGCCAGTCACCAGGCTGTATCTCAAGAACGGTGATAGCTAGACAGTTGAAATTTTCACAGATGATGTATTTCTATTGCCGCTATAACAACAAATACTAAAAATAAAATAAAATAAATATTTAAGGGGGGCTCGCATACAACAAACTTTGCACCTCATTTGTAAGCACCAGGTGCAAACTTAACCACTTAAGGATGGAGTGTTTGTACGGAACCCTCGGTGCGCGAGTCCGACTCGCACTAGACCGGTTTTTATTAATTTTTACTCTTTTTGGTCAGACTGTAATAGCATTATGTTTCGGCTAAAGCCGCGCGCACTAAGGCAAGTCAGGCTATGGCCGCCAGTTGAACATATTATAAACTCACTAAGTAACAAATACCTACTTAAAACAAAGCTCGTATCTCAGTATTAATCTACTACCTAGATACGAGGTTTTAAAGAGCAGTGACAGAAATTATAGTGAGTTTAGGTTCTCCTGGCTATCCTCTTTCTACTTCTCAAGAACATTGAACGACTCGGTTGGCGCCGTGGTTAAGCAACTGCCTACTGAGCCGACGGTCCTGGGTTCGAATCCCGGCAAGGGCAAATATTTGTGTGATGAACTCGAATATTTGTGCCTTGGTCATGGATGTTATTTGTATTTAAGTATGTATTTATCTATATAAGTCTGTTTATCGTCGTCTGCCTTGGTCATGGATGTTATTTGTATTTAAGTATGTATTTATCTATATAAGTATGTTTATCGTCGTCTAGTGTCCATAACACAAGCCTACTAGATCTTACCGTGGAACTAGATTGATTTGTGTGAGGTTGTCCGATATTTATTTACTTATTTATTTATTTAACATCCACTACAGCCTCTATTGAATGTTACGTGTAATCTGAATTTGTTTGTATTTATTTCCTGTTGAGGTGTGCAATAAAGAATATTCTATTCTATTCTATTCTATTCTATTCTACAGCCTCCTTCAAAGAATCCCTCACGTAACCAATTTATGCTGCGCCAAAATTCCACACAGCTCTTAAATATTCAAAAACTCCAAATTCCGTCTGTTATTTACATTAGGCCGGAATTTAAGAAATTATATTCCGGCCCTTAAATTTGAACACGTTATTGTTAGATCGGCTATCTTTGACGAAGGAGTTCTTAGGTAAGAAAAAAAATGGGGAGAAATATAGATACAAAGATTAATTCCTATATAGATACAACATGCACAGAAAAAGTTAATTGCGCTTACACGTGGACCAGGACTCGAACCAGGTACCTTTAGATTACCGGCCCTTTGACCAGAACGACACAGTAGGTACGTACCTACATCTTCAATTTCCCCGTCCAGCGGCCCTATAATGGTTGCGTTTATCACGACGAAGAGCAGACGAAGACAAAGACGAAGCATCTGTCACTCACACTCGCATACTGTCAGAACGTGACGGATGCTTTGTCACTTATTTATCGCGTGATTAAAGCAACCATCATAGGCCCGCTGGTGTGAATCACGTGCGTGAGAACAATCTAATTCCTTTGCATGTTGGTCTTTTTGTTACAATCGAATTGAGAACTTTTTCCTCTTAAAAGTCGGTTTAAAACTCCAAATTCCCGCTTGTTATTACAGCATTAGGGCGGAATTCTAGAAATTATATTCCGACACTCGTTCTGAAAGCGAGGGGCACTTAAATTTCAACAAGTTATTGTTGGGTCGGCAAACTTCGGACGATTTAGTGGTTACTTGTTAAAATTAGGTCACTTTTGTGCAGTCAAATTGAAGTTTTTGGGAAACAATTGTACTCAAGTTTGGAAGGCAATTAGCCTTTCGGTTTTTAGGTGAAGTTTTGGGAAGTTTTAATTGAGGAAAAGGAGTTACTTAAAAAGTTACAGCATTAAGGTTGAGCGTACTTAAGGCTGTTATTAACATCTACATGAATTTTGGGCAGTCAATATACTCAGTAGTTCGTAACACTTCAAATAAATATATGTTGCACTGCATTAGATACATCTATTGCTATTAGTTACACATATTAAAAGCAATGTCCAAAATAACACTTTAATCGCAAGGCGAAACGAATGAGTAGCATTTAAATTTATCGCTGATGATAAAAAAATTGTTTACAATTTGTCCTCAAGAATAAGTTAATTTTCTTTAACAGCCTCAATCTAAATTCATAACCAAATATCTTCAAATAAACTTTTCTATTAAATCCCACTTTATATCGAATATTATCATAATCACTCAATTGCTTAACAAACCTAATATAACCCAAGATACAACTCTCTAAAACAATTCAAGGATAACTAACCCAAAATCTTTTACAGAAGATTCAAAGTCGAATAGAATATGGGTCGAATTCAACTGCGACTATGAGATGAGAAAAATAAATTTACAATTCATGAATTCTCTCCGATTGGAGTGATCAATTTCAATTCAAGCAGATTATGTTTCTTTTAAATTCATTTATGTTTTCTTTGAATCTTTTTACGGTTCTGTACCAATGATTGGCGGTGGATCTTTTTTTACTGAGTTTGTTAATCCCTTATATAGTAGCGGCAAAAAAGATATCATATTTGTGGATTTTGTATGAATGACGCCGCACTTTTACCATAGCAACAGGTTTTAGAAAAAAATTGTAATCAGCCAAGTCACTTTTAGCAAATAAGACGCAGACAACGCGCGTTTTAATAAAAATACTACTCGTTTATGTAATTTCAGTACTATTTGTAATTACCCTAAACATACATTTATTTCTATTTGTAACCCATTATAATTTTGTATATTTTCATTTGGATCTTGGAAGAAAAATAATAGGCCCATGACGAAATTTTTTTATTATACACAGCATAACAGCCGATAAAAATTATTAACACGTTCATTAATTTTCTTGAATCAGGAAAGAAAAGACTACTTAGTCGGCTGGGTATCGCACGGACACCTTTCATACTTTGGTGATCCTAGTACGAGAACGTGCCTCATCAAAATCAAACTCGCATGCTGAGGATTCTTCAGAAGTTTTATAGTACAAAGTCGACCATTTATCTTTGAAGATCAAGTTGTTGTTCTTATCAAACATATATTCCTTGAGATTAGGACGTTTACGACCGTCTTTAGCAGCGTCATAAGCACCTATATTGTATAGATGATTAGTTCGTACGTCCACTTCGTAAATGTATCTTTTAGTTGTTTCGAAGAAGATCACTTCGCCGTTTGTCGCGCTTAGGACATATTTCCCTGATACGAATAAATTAAGTTTATCATCATTCACTTTTATAAGATAGACTTCTTGTCCAGATTTAACATACATATCTCCAAGTTTATTAAAAACAATATTCCCTACGGCGATATTGTCCAAGACGGGTACTTTTTCTATCGTTGTTCCTTTTATGATATTCAACCCTGTAGACTCATCATGATTTCTGGTAAAGTACACTGTGCCGTTCTGTACCCACAATTTCAGCGGAGTTTGCGTGTTATCAGGACTCGAAACTACTGTTGCTTTGGTTTCGTTCGTTGTTGGCTGATATTGGTAGATTGTGATCGTGTCTGCATCATGTTTATAGTAGTAAACATCACCAGTGCTGTCATCTATGCTAAGCTGGGAATTGCCATGTTGCTGCGTTGGTATGGGATACATTGTGTTGCTGTTCAAGTCGATTGCTTTGAGACCATCGTCGTTGTAGTACATGATGTTTCTGTTTTGATCGATTACCATTTTGGCGGAGGGCAGTTTTCGTGTGCCTTCAAAGAAAACTGCGGAGGCATAGCAGCGTCTTCGGAAACAAACGGTGCAGTCAGAACCGATGGTGGCAGTGACCACCATACCAATCGCCACCACAGTTATCAGGAATTTCATTGCTGCAGACACTTCCTCACTTCCGAGTTCAGATTCTTTTTCAATTTGTATTCACTATATTTTAATAGGCGGGTATCATCTCCTAATGCTTAAAACAAACTGGAGATGTACTAAACTATCAAGTATGATGTTGTTGCTGTTGTTACTTGGTTGCAAAGGTCAATTTGAGATAGCATTTATCGCATTATCAAAACTTCAAAATACAACATTTCATGACCTCTGAAAGTCAAGTAGAAATAATGATGTTTCAAACGTAAACAATAAATGCAAGTTTGTAATAAAACTAGGGTTCACTTCGCTTCGTTAGAATTTAGAAAACCCAATCTTTTTCATTGTCTCATAATATCACCCAACGTAAATTTTGGGAAATGTCGTCGGAATTTCGTATTAAGCATAAAGTATGTTAAATGTTATCATGATTTCAGATTAATGACGTTCATATATGGAAAAATATACACCTCTAACGATGACAATTGACAGTCCATGCGCTACGAACATGCAATTGCTTTCCGCAATTCTCACAAGAAAAAATCAAATTCACGTTACTTTTATTTTTTATGGCCGACTATCACTTAGACAAGAATGAAACTATCCAAAACATAAATATAACCATTTTGTACGTTAAACAATTTTAGTCTGCCTCTGATTCCTGCATCATTTGGCAACGAGTTTGCCATTTGGCTGTATCGAGTCATAACACATGGATATGTGTTAATTTTCTAACAATATGTGTAAGCACAACATCCAGAAAAGGAGGATTACGCTTTTAGGCCTAAATTTGATGTACTAATAAAACTCAGATTTATTTATTTATTGAATCACATATGGTAAGCTAAGCGTGATTAAATATGAATTACATTACCGTTATATATTTAACCTTTAATCCGTAAAAAAGGGTCCTTATGGCACCATCATAAAACTTGTAGGGCCTGGGCACATCACCACGGCACGACGCCGCGCCGTGGATTTTTACGGTGTCAGCGTATATAAAACCACCGTAAAAATCCACGGCGCGGCGCCGTGCCGTGGTGATGTGCCCAGGCCCGTACTTACACATTGTAAATTAAATGCCTATGATAAGATTCGATATAATAAATAAAATAAGTCACCTAAAATCCAGCATTCTAGATCAATCGATTTTTTGCTGTTGACGTAACCACATCCTCTTAGAGATATGAGTATCTCACATGACCTTTACGAGTCAAGGAGACGATATTTTTTATTATTTAAATGCGAACCAAAGTTACTTGTTAATACGGATATTTCTTGTGTTTCATGTATCTGTGTGCGATGAAGATAAAACACCGCACCGCATCGAATGGATACCTAGTGCGCTTCGAGACTTCCAAGAAGAAACTCGTTCGATAAAAGCGGTTGTAGAGCTGCATATAATTGAAGAGTGAGGTATTAGTTCAAAGTGCGACCTTGAAGCTATGAAGATATTTGTGGTGCTGTGGGCGATGGTCGCCACCATCGCAGCATCAGATCCTGTAGACCCAAGTTGCGTCGTCTGCCTGCGAGGAACCTGCCTTGCTTCCGCTGCTTTCTATGGCAACACAAAATCACTCGACACCTATAGAGCTATGATGTATCACAACGACAACATAATGTACTACAAAGATGCATGGAAATTAATTGCAATCAATTTGGATTATAATACGATCACTCAAATCCCTAAGTTGACATATAAAGCATATGGTAATGTGGGCTTAGATGTTGTTACTGGCGACGTTTACTATTACGACTACTCAAGCGGCAACGGTCTTAACTCAGTTTACAAGTACGAGCCGAAATCAAATGAAAGTAAAATAATAGTTCTTTTTGACCAGGAAGAAGTCAAAAGACCCTACGAATCGTGGGCTTTTAATGGGACTCTCTATTTCACTACTCGGGATAAAAAATTGAATTTGGAGACGGGACTGAACTTCTTCACAGGATCAACAATAGAAAGAGTCCCCGCTCTTGAAAATGTCATTGTATACGATATTTTCTTTAATCCAATTGGAACCATGTATATTCAATCCACATCTAAAGTTTACATACTAAAGGCAGTGGAAGATGGAACTCTGAAATTGACAGAAGTTGATGCTGAAGAATCATCGATTCGCATAAGTGTAGATAAAAATGGCGACCCCTACCTATTCAATTACTTAAAAAGAATAATATACCAATTCGATCCTATTACTGGTAAGCAGAACAAAATCGGCGCATATGGTGAACCTCGATCCTTAGAGAGAGTTATGTTTGACAAAAATAACAATTTGATCTTCATTGATGATAGCTCGGAGATTATTACATATTATAAAACAACTTCGGATAGTTGCGTTTTTGATGACCAAGTGACGCCAGTTAAAATTACCAAACTGTCTAATACTACGAAGAATTGAATCGAAATTTCAGGATCAAAACGACTTCAGTGGTATTTCATATGAATGTTATTGTCGAAATAAAGTGTTTATGAATCTTTTTTGTATTCTTGTTTTTAATCAAATGCTGCTTGTTTTGATGTCTTCTTTTTCCAGAATGAAATCCATATTCGCCGCAGCACTGCGATCCCAAATTAGCAGCCCTGCTAATTTGGGATCGAAATACTGAGCTTCGTTAATTAACCTTAGGGGTAAACAAAAAAATTGTGCCTATTATAATATAATAGAACATATTCATCTCGATGAAAATGTCATAACGTATCATAGACGCTAAATCTAGCCATTTAGAGGCGAGATCTTCGAAATATGTATATCATTAAAAATAACAATTTTGTCCCATTTGAAGAGCAAAATCACAGTTCTACGTCGTATTCGCTTTTGGGTATTCCATGCTACGTGTTTATTTTAAAGTTGTAGTAAACCTTTAATCCTATCACGGCTGGAGGCTCAAAGGATTGGGTTAGATCGTGACGGGCAACCGTTAGAGGCTTCGGATTATGACCCCAATCACTGTTCCAATCTATAATCAATATTACTATCGTAATACCTAAGTTATTATACCGAGAGATTTAATCATGTATTCAACAAGGTACGGACTGAAAATCAGCGTCGTGGCCTGCGGGCTCAGCACATGCTGAGTCTGGGCCTGTTTGCTTGCACACGGCTCATCTGAATGTTGATTTTTTTGTATAGAGAAAGTGATGCAAAAGTGAGGTCAGGTCCATCAACTCTGAGGAATACGACGCAAGGAGGAGGATGATATCATCAAAAGACGCAATTACCTCTATAGTCGAAATTGCCTCAAGTGATCTTAAAATCCGCATCAAAAGTAGCTGACAACTTTAGAATGCAATACATAAGCCAGTTGTAAAATTTACAGACAACAGCTAAATTGTACTACGACTACTTTTTATCATCAAAAACAGACTATAGCGCACGTAGGGGCCATCAAATAAAGTTGTACGATCACACGCTTAAAATAATCAATTTTTAACAAAAAAAAAACTCGACGTCAACGAAACGAGTTATGTAATATGGAAATAGGACAAACTAAGTATACCTACTCTTTCAAAAATAAACATAATTTTACAAATCGGTTCCTCTGAGCCATTTTCAAGTAATCGGGGAATATTAAAAAAAAAACCGACGGACTGAAAACCTGCTCCGTTTTTTGGCGTCGGTAAATAGCGTGCCATTGTCACAGTAAAGGTGTTATTTCATGAGCAACCGTAGTTCATAATACATGGAATATAACCAAATTTCTGCTTGCTGTCTAATACCTTAATTATCTAATGAACACAAATTTCTCTATGTTCGAAGTTCAAATGTCATTGCCCGTTTAGGATTAAATAGGATATTGACCGTACAACTTTTGTAATAACTCGTGTATACATACACGTCCCGCCACATATCTTTGCGTATCTGTCGGGCAAGAGCAACTGTAATATGTGTTAAAGCAAAGATACGTTTGAGATAAATACGTTGAAGTAAGGGCGTTTCCATTGATGCGAATTTGACCAATGTGCTTATTGATTAATGTTCAACACAATAACTATTGCTCAGAATAAATAAATAAAATGATATACATGACATGAAATAAATTAAATGGAAGAAAAGAAATGAAATGAGATAAATGAAACGAAATAAATGTAAAGAAATAAAAGAAATGTAATTTAAAGAAATAAATGATAATGGTCTCACTAACGAGTGAGGCGAGGAGATTTCGAGCACTGATTGGTCAAACACGGTCTAAATATACAAAAAACACGCTTAGCCTTGTCGTTGTTCTACACCTACAACTAAATTATTACTTTACAGACGCAAACTTATGGGGCACGAATAGGGAATGCTCCCGGTCCTGATTCTGTATGGTGAGAACCGGGATTCCGGTATTGGACTTGTATAGAAAAAAAGTACCGAGAGCACACCCTATCACGAATGGTACGACATTCACATGAAACTCACCGTCAACAACGTGTATAGTTCCTGTCACGTCCATCTGCCCCTCCCTGCACATATAAAAGACGAACACACTCTTTAGCCCGGGTTCTTGTTGCATCAGCGGTGCATGCCAATTTTCAAAAAGCTACAATAACAAGAACGATATATATAACAATTAAAATAACCAATTCGTTCATATACAGTATACTGTGTTTCTGTCTTGTGTCACTGCTTAAGTTATGCTGTATTGTTTTGCTGTTCTGTGCTTTTTGCAGCATCATAATGTTCGCCATTTTTACTGTATTATACACCATTTATAAGAGTGTGTTTGTCTTTAGTTTTATATGTGCATGGAAGATTACAAATAAGATTATTTATAATTATCTGTAGTTATAGTATAGAGAGGACACTTCAGCACAAATGCGATAGCAGTTCGGTGAAGTCACGTAATGAAAACTATTCGAACATGACATACTTATTTGCATATTTCCTGTGCTGATTGCACTATTCCTGTAAAATCGTGATATATTTAAGCAAAATTTTCATCTGTGGTCGAAGTAAGAAGTTAAAACGTTTCTAGCTTAAATCTTTCCTAATGTCCAAATAATTTCACATCGCAGTGAGCCCCACCCCAACCGCCATCGCTGTGCTGAAGCTCTTGGAATTACCTTTCGTCGTACTTTAACTCATGTCAAACTAAATGGTCCATAATATTTACACAAATCATAATCAAGCTCTTGCCTTGATCTCACTCATCTGAGGTTGGTGAAGCATGTTTTATCTTCCATGCTTCTCTACCACCCGTCATCTTATCGCTTAAGTACTTCCATTATTATTTTCATATTATTCACAATCCATCTGTTCTTTGGTCATCCTCATCTTCTATACTCTCTACATTCATACTTAATACTTCTTTTAACGTGATTCTTATCTCATCATATCGCTTAGGTACTTCTATTATTATTTTCATATTATTCACAATCCATCCATTCTTCCTCTTCTTCTGTACTTTCTACATTCATACTTAATACTTCTACGTGGTTCTCATCTTAAGTAAATATTATGGACGGATTGAGTTTCTGTGTCAAAGTGTGACTGTTAGGCTGCATGTCCAGAGACGCGGAGATGTGTAAAATAGTCCAATCACATTTCTCAGATTGAAATGCTCTTCCTTCGGTCTTCACAAAGACGCAACCTGATTGGATCATTTTCTCCGCTCCGTTTCAATGCACAGACAGCCTTAGAAAACTCCAAATATAAAAGGTTCACCACGTTTTGTTTTTAACGGTACCTTTGTTGGGCCGCGACAGATTATCGAACTCGGTGGTCAACCTTCGTCGTGTACGATGTATGTCAATGGTGGCGCTGTGGTGGATAAGAACTATGTACACTAGCTACCTTATCGACCGAAATATCTACAAAATATCGCTGTTAGAGTAAGCTTCAAGCGACTTTAATGTAAGTAAGCATGCAAAATCGTGTATTCTGTATTAACGTAAGAGCACTGAGCATGAAGAGTTCCGTACATTGACCCGCAATGGCGAGTCTGTGTACGAAATTCTTTGTATTCAGCGTCCTTACTTTACTAACTTAAGCGAATTTTGGAATGCATTTAACATAGGCTTCATGTACGCCTTACTTAAATAGAGATTTCGGTCAAGTTATGATATTAATATAAAAGCAGTTAAAATATTAAGCTTAAAGTGTAAACTCTAGATAGATAAAAGTAATATGAAAATAAATAGTAATGCGTCATTTTCACATAGCAGTTTTTGTTGTATGTCCGGTTCAATAAGTCAATCTAATATTTAAAATGTATCTACAGCATAAATGTATCTCAATCACAGGTAAGTTAAGGTTTATCCTCATTTGGGCAATGAGCGAGTGTGATCATCAGGATAAAACGGTCAGCTTGCTCGTTATGATAACTCTTCCTCAAATAAGGATACAGACTTACCTTACTCGTAAAGTCACTCGCTATCTGAATTCATCTGACATTTGGATAGTATCGGCTCATTCGGTATAGTTAATTTCGTATAGCAAGGCCTGATTCCACTTGAGAATGTCGTTAGGCGGTAACAATGGAACAAAAGATAAGGGTAAAAAACGACACATGTTAATGAGCTAAGCTTATAAGCAAAAGTCCACAAAAGACAAACGTTACGGTTCTCATTGTGTCTCAAATAGAATCGGGCCTTGGTATTTATATGAAATCAACTACACGGTTTTGCCAGATATTAAAGAAAGTGGCTGTACATATTAAATTGATTATAGTGTGACGAATTATTGAACCGATAATGTCCAGTAACGTGAAACAACTTAATGTCAAATCCCTTTAAGAAATTGGGAAAAATACGAAAAAAATTTAATGATGACTTGAGCATTAATTACATAATAACTTATTAATCACACGTGACTGAACAATCAAAGATTTATGTAAAATGGTAAAGTGTAAGTGTCGTATGAAACGATAAAATAAAGTCATGTCTGATTTATTGAATTTGAGAGAATAGTGATTGAAGTTGTGACAAAAAGCTTTTAATGCACCTATAAATTGTATTTCCTCGTGAGATACAAATAATCCCTAACCCTACTGTCGGCACCACCCAGTGATGGGTACTTTTAACTTTATTTTAGTGCAATAGACGTTTCTACATAACGTGATGCCATTAGTATTTGATACCCAATCATAGGGTAATTTACCCGATACAGCCATTATAAATGCTACATTACCGTGGTATTAAATTCGTCTACAGTAAAATAATGTTTATCAATAATCAATTAATGGCCTATCACTCTGTAACAGACTGTTAATATTTATAAACATTTGATTGACCGAGTGACCGAAAGGTATCTGTTTCAGCTACGCCAAAATCAAATCCCGTATTCCACTGAAACAAATTCATAAACCGCCCTCAACAGGATCCATAAATCGCTACAACGGAACACGGTTCTGTGTCAGCCGGATCGCTTTGTGCCCGACAAAGGGGTTCCGTACGTAAAGGGGTCCGTGGAAGGTTTATTAGCCGAAGCGCGGTTTGATCGGTCCATAGACCAGTTACATATGGACGTGCATTTAAGAGTCCCGACAAAACTAGTGATACGTGACCATAGAACTAACAATTTGCACCAATAACGTTTCTGTTAGGCCTTATGGTTGACTGTTAGATAATGCCTCATTAATTCCGCCATTTATACCTGCGTTTGTAATGTACAATAAAATTTAAATAAATAAAGGCCTTAGCACTGAGGACGTTGGCTGTCGGTATGCTGCTGGTTGGTACCACCGTAACCATAGGGTCAAAGTTAGTGTTTATGCGATAGGACGGCAACGGCGACCAATGCGAACAGTAAATTTTAATGAGAAATCAACAACCTAAATTATTCGTTGACGTTTGGATTTTTAGGTAAATACAATTCGCAATGAGGTTTACAAAGACGGACGCAATAAATGTATGAACAAAAAAATCTTGAAAAATCAAATATTAATTTCTAATATGCTCTCTCTATAATTATTGCTCATGAATTTTTCAACATCATCATTACAAGTAATAAAGTATAACTGAGGTCAATGGCTAATCAGTTTAGGAATAAAAAATGAATGATGGCTGTGGACGATAACCCGAACAAAAAATAGAAGCGCGTAGGTATAAGTTTTCATAAACTTGTTCTGTAATGATCGCGGTTTGAAAAAACGAGCTTAATTATGTCTCTTCGACCGTCTATAGAATATAAGAACATTTTGATTTTATTTTCTTTTGAGATGTAACATTGTGTAAAACGACTTTTTGTTATAAAATCAAATTTATTATAGATTTAATTTACATTTATTTTATTTTAATATTTATTTATTATTGAGGTATTATTTGTGTCAATCAAAGGCCTTTCAGTGTTTAACTTGGGTGGAACCAGTCCATAATGTTAGAAGTCGTTGTCATCGGCGCCTAAAATTGCAACGGCCATTTGCTCCGGAATGTTCATGACGTCATTCTCGAAGCTTCAGGACTAATTGGGAATATTAATTCCAGAAATTGTCCCGATTCCTTAATTAAATATATTTCGAATAAATGGAAGAGATAATGAAATCGTTATATTGGAATAGCGTCACTGTTTTCTTAAGTAGTACGTCCAATATATGTAGGTATTTATGTCTTTGCAGCCTCAGCGTGCCTTAATGGTCGGGCCAATTTTAGCAACTTTTTTTGTATTACAATTACATTTATAGTACCGTAAAACCCTGTGATTTCGCTTGGGATACCTATCATCGCATATTATTATAAAATTTTAAATTCCCGAGTAGTTTTTAGACTACTTTTACGGTATTTTAAGACTCTCAAATTGTATTGTCCATAGAAAGAATTATTCTATTCTCTATAGAAAGGAGGTATGTTTGAGAGAGAATCTTATTGGAGATTTTTACGCTTTTGTATTGAAATTGAGGACATCATCTATCAGTCAGAATATCGATGTCCGCTCATTACTCCAAATCAGCTGGATGGATTTTAACCTATTTTGGAACGAAGATAGCAGGATATTAAAGATGGTTATAGTATACTTTTCACTCGACTATGGACATAAAGAGACGCAGATGAACTTCCGAGTCTTCAAGTCCATATTCTAGTATGCATAATGTACACATGTTATCGTCACCTTCTGACCACAAGACGCAATTAGTAAAGTGGCCATAAAGGGCTATCAATCTTCCTGCTGTATCGGTCGACGGTTCGAACTGCCCCCGAGGTGGAATTTTGAAGTTTATGGGTGCTGCGGGGCGGGGTGATGGATGGGGGTGAAGGCGTTGATTGGGTGCGGGGTTTTGGACATAAATATCTTTCGTGTTTCGACTTCTTTCCTGAAAATAATGAAGCGGATGGATTGCATTTTTTTTTGCATTCTTTGCCTTTTTATCACTTCTATACAGTTGGACTATTTTTCGTTTGCTGTAAACTTTGATCCAAGGTTGGTGAAAGAAATTAATAGTTTTTATCCGACTACGGACATGCAAAAAATGTATTTTTTTTTTTCGTGAAGAACCTTTTAGTATTTTATTGACAGCGAGCGGGACGGAAGCATTTCTGTCTCAGCTTGGCCCAATTTTTTTCGTGTATCCAGTAATCAGGTAGTTTGGATGTTAGGATGTTCAGATGCTTTCCGACTGTTCTCACCTAGCGGTCGCATTTCTTAATCGATTCCCATGAAATTTTGTGAGTAGGTTCGATAAGTACCTATATATAATTTTTAACCAACTTCAAAAAAGGAGGAGGGTTCTCAATTCGACTGTATTTTTTTGATTTTTTATGATTGTTACCTCAGAACTTTCGACTGGGTGAACCGATTTTGATGATTCTTTTTTTATTTGAAAGCTGGTACTTCCCGTGTGGTCCCATTTAAATTGGTCATTGGTCCAGTTCTGACAAAGACATCCATGAGAAAATCATATAAGTGTTATCGTATGTTCCATTTCGTTCATTGAAGTCGGTTATTTTTTTGTGAAAAAGTGATTATATTTGAATAACTATAAAAAGCAAAAAAATAAAAAATAAAATTTTTAACCAGAAATGAACCGACTTCTAAAAGACTGAAAAACCATAAATAACCCGATCATGTAGGTACAGATTACATTTGAATCACCTTATGAGGTCGGTGGCAAACATCACGTAAACTTGCGCTGCTTCTGTTTTTATAGTAATAATTGAGTTGTTTTTTTATCAAATAAATTTTCCGGAATTTTTCAAAATGGCGGATATAAGGGGGTTCAAAAAGTAAAAAAATAATCAATTCATGCAATTTGGAAACTTGCTCGCGAGATCTACAGCCCACAGAGCCAGGTAGTGTTATTTTAGTACGTAAATACACAGTTGCAAACTAGTTAATATTCCATACGAGTGCCCATCGATACCCGTCCGTAAATTCCCGTCCCGTCGATAGGGAACGACGGCCGAGGGCATATTTCCCTTATTGGCAACACGTGGGCCGATGGACTATGATGACAGATGGGGTGGTTACTTGCGAGGGTTAGGGGGTCTTCACACTCACACGTATAAGATAGATAAGATAAGATAAGAATCATTTAATCAATTGGGATTCACTGGAACCACTTTTGCATCGTCATTGAATACATAGCTATTACATTGGTACAATAGTAATAACATTAACACAAAATTATAATAGGTACACAAGATTTCCAAACATTTGCAATATTTCCGCAGTAATGCTTCGTCAAAAGTAAACTAGGTGATAAATTACATGAAAAATTATGATAATTAAAATTACTTTAACATTTTTAATTACAATAAAAAAAATACTTTACCCGCGTCAAAAGCAAATACATAATTATGTCAAAATGTACACCTTAAATTAACAATTCATTTAATACGTTTTAATTTGACTACTTACCAAATTCATTAATAAACTTAGATGTGCAAGGAAGAAATATTACTAGGTACATAAATCTTCCTGCAGCAACCGTGTCAAATCTTATAAATAAATAAAAAGTAAATGAAAAATTTAAGTACTTATTTACATTTAAACAAATACAAATGTTAAAATAATATTACGGTCAGAATGAAGAGATTGATCAGTGAATGTGACCTGGCAACACTGCAGTAGGTGTCAAAGACTAAAAGCATTCATTCACTCGTCCGGTACTTGCACAATATTAAACGATAGACTGCCGTTTGCCATAAAAGTCAATGTGATATTCAATTAGATTAATAAAATTACTCAACACAAGATATAGGAGGAGTTAATATGAAACTTAACTGTTTGAAACGTAGGTTTGTTAAAAAACACCATCATGGAAACATACATCGGGCACTGTTTCATACACTAAAGAAAACCGTTGAAGGTTTAAACACCCTCAACCGAAAGACGCTTTGCAGGGGTAAGTACGCAACTTTCACTTTTCTTATTACAGTGTAGTTATTCAAAATAACAATTAAAACTAATTTTTACATAAGTATTGTTTCTGTGCTACAGATGTTTCATTCACGACTGAAATACTACGAGGAAACAGAAGAATAATGAGTGGGCAAGCCCTGAAGGAGAGAAGATAAAACAAACACACACACACACACTTACGTCGGCAAGGAAGGCCAAGCGTTTCTATCATTCAAGTATTCTTCGACACTATAGTAAGCCTTTTGCAATAGACTGTTTTTTAGGTATTTTTTTAAACCAGGTAGGGGCAGTTCTAATACTTCTTTGGGTAATTTATTATAAAAATTTATGCATTGGCCCAGAAAAGATTTATGCACTTTCCGGACGCGAAACTTGGTGACTGCTATTTTATGATTGTGTCTAGCGCTGTTCATTTTTTGGAAAGTGTCAATGTTTTTTAAAGCATAAATAATATTATCATAAATGTATTGTGATGCCAATGTTAAAATATTAATTTTTTTAAAGTGTTCTCTAAGTGACACACGTGAACCCATATTATATATAAATCGTACCGCTCTTTTCTGTAAGACGAATATCGTTTGCACGTCTGCAGCTTTACCCCACAGCAAAATGCCATACGACATAACGCTATGAAAGTAGCTGAAGTAAACTAGTCGAGCTGTTTCTACATTGGTTAGTTGCCTGATCTTTCTAACAGCGTAAGCTGCAGAGCTCAATCTGTTTGCTAACAAAGATATGTGCGGGCTCCACTGTAGGTTTTTATCAATAGTCAAGCCCAGAAAGAGTGTGTTATCAATATATTCTAGACTTTCATTATTTACGTATATGCTAAAACTAGCCGATTTTACATTTGGCAGTGTGAATTTAATACATTTAGTTTTTCTAGAGTTCAGTAACAGATTGTTGATTGTAAACCAATCCTCTATTTTAGCCATAGTTTCATTTATCTTGTCATAATTTTCGGACTTGCGGTCTACTTTAAAGATTATAGAAGTGTCATCCGCAAATAATACCATGTGGCAATCATCCTTTACAACACTTGGCAAGTCATTAATATAGACAAGGAAAAGGAATGGACCTAAGATGGATCCCTGCGGTACCCCTAGTTTAATAGCTGCTCCATCAGATCGAGTCCCATTAATGACTACCGTTTGTTCCCTTTGACTGAGATAACTTGAAATAAGTTTTAAAGCCATTTCAGACAAACCGTAGTGTCTTAACTTTAGTTCTATAGTTTGATGTTCAACACAGTCGAAGGCCTTCGATAAGTCGCAAAATATTCCTACTGCATCACAAGAGCTCTCCCAAATATTATACACATGTTTGATAAGCATGGAAGCGGCATCTGTTGTTGACCTCCCCTTTGTAAATCCGTACTGTTGACTGTGAAGCAACTTATGTTTACTAAAATATGCCAGGAGCTGATCTAGCATGACTTTTTCGAAGACCTTGCTTAGTACTGGCAGAATTGAAATTGGACGAAAATTCGCTAAGTCACTTTTTTCGCCAGACTTAAATAAAGGTAAAACTTTACTGTACTTCATTAAGTCCGGAAATATACCGTCACTTACACATTGGTTAAAGACTAAAGATAGGTGTGGAGATATTACATCTATTATATTATTAATTAATTTAACCGACGTTCCCCACAAGTCTTCCGTACTTTTATTATTAAGTGTTTTAAATGTTTTAAAAATAGTTAAAGGACTAACAGGGCTAAAATCAAAATTCTGGATGCACTTCTCTACTGAGGAACTTAACAAAAGTTGTGCTTGAATGGTAGATGAGTCCAGATGTTTGGTAGCATTACTGGCGATATTGGAGAAAAAATCCTGAAATGCGGTTGCTACTTCTATGTCGGAATGAATTATTTTGTTATCCCATTGTAGATTAAATTGACAATCACGTGTCTTCAGTTTACCGGTTTCCTGATTTATAATTTTCCAGATAGTTTTAATTTTGTTGTCCGAAGCCTGGAGTTTTGACCCAATATGAATAGATTTAGCAGCAATACATACCTTTTTGAAGATCTTTGAATACATCTTAACATATTCCAAGAAGACGCTATCTCTATTGTACTCTTTCATCCCATAAAGTTCGTATAACCTGTCTCTACTTTTGTATATTCCTACCGTTGCCCAATCACTAAATTTCTTTTTTGTCTTGGACTCCGTAATAGTCTTCGTCGGGAATGTCTTATTGAATTGTTTGAGAATTATGTCAAATAAACTATTATATGATTTATTGGAGTCATTGTTTAAAATTGGATGTGGTAAATTATTTTCAATGTCTATTTTGAATTTATTTATTTGGTTTGAAGTGATAGGTCTGTATGTCATGGTTTGTGGCGTTACCTCCATAAAAACTTGAAATGTTGCACTTTGCCCACAATGGTCAGAATTAAAAATATTAAATATAACTCGCTCCAAACAATCACAGTCACAAAAAATATTGTCCAAGCAAGTAGCACTAGTATCCGTAATTCTAGTTGCTTCAGTAAATAAATTAGTTAGGTGAAAAGACTGAAACAAATTCAGGAATCTTACACTTAGGGCTGGCGATGATGCGTCAATCAAGTTTACATTAAAATCTCCACAAACAACTATGTGTTTTTTGCTTTTAGAAACAATTTTTAGCGTGTTTTCCATCGCTGCTTCAAATGTGCAGTAGTTAGCAGATGGCGGTCTATATACACATAAGATTATAAAGTCATCTAGCTCTACACAAGAGATTTCTATAATTTGTTCGACTGAATATTTAACAATGTCTCTACGCTCCTTAGATTTTAAATTATTATGAACTAATATTAGAGAACCTCCACGGATTGCATTGTGTCTGGTAAAATAACTAATTAAATCAAAATTTATGAAATTAAATGTCAATTGTGTTTCAGTCAGCCAGTGTTCAGTAATACACATTACATGGATGTCATGGCTTTCCAAGAATAACCCTATTTCTATTTCTTTGCTGGAAAAACCCTGAATATTTTGATGAATAACTGTGATATTCACGGGTTTTTCCGCTGTCCTATTATTTAGTTTAAACGGCTGTTGTTATCTTTGCCATTTGATTCGATGTTAAAAGCTAACAAGTCTACCAACAGGGACTTACATTTCTTTGACAAGAATGGCTTGTTAGCCGAAAGTATGAAATCACTTATTTTATTCAAATCACAAAAATGTATTTTTTTGTTAAAACAGACGGCGTTATACATAAAACAATTAAGCTGCGCTAGCTTGTGATTAAATGCGTAGGGCATTGACTGCGAATAAGGGAAAGCACAAAGTATGACCGCACCAATACCCGACTTTTCGATAGTGTTTAATGTTTGAATTATTTTAGCTATGCCAGATCGCTTCATGACTATACTGTGACCTAATAGAAGTACCAATGTCGCGTCCGAATCAAATTTCTCTTTAGAAATTAGCTCACAGATCTGATCTGGAGTAGCATTATGATAACAATAATTGATGACCTTTTGTGTCACAATGTTCCTCAACATAGAACCCATGCCCGCTCCTATCTGGTCGGAGATAATGATGGTCTTTTTTTGAGTATGAAGTTTAGGAGCCTGCTCGTTTGAGAGTGCTGCCGCTGGAGGGGCCGCTGGGTTACCCGTAGGCACGTCCAAGGGTGCAGGAGTACCTGTATTTAATCGGGTTGGTAAAGGGCCCTTCTGAGGGATATCCATGGGCACATCCGGGATAACAGTTAGATTAGCTGGTGGAAAAGCACATTTACAAAAATGATTCGCTACTAAAGAATTAAATCGTTCTTCATTATTTTTGCTGTCCTCCACCAAACGTGTAAAGGCCAGGACATGCTCTTTGATTTCAACCTGGGATTGCCTATATAAAGTCACTGTAGCATCTAACTTCTCCTTTAACCTAACAATTTCTTTCTGCAAGTCTTGTAAGTTTATATCGTATAGAGTTCTGTTTTCTCGTAGTTTATTTTCGCAGTCTTGAGCTTTATTTTTCATTATTGATAATTCTAATTTAATTTTAAAGTACTCCCTCATACATTTTTTATTTTTTATTAATTTTTGTGTACGTCGTATATATCTATTAATCTTTACATATTTTTTAAGCTTACTATTACTATTAAAATACACAAGATCTTTGGTACTGGTCCCGCTGCCGACTAGTTCCTTGTACAAATCTTGTGTTTGCCCGCGTTCGCGCTGGTCCCGCTCGTTCCTAAAGAAGCGCAGCTCCGCGTTCGCTTCGTCGAGCTCCACCTGCAGGTGGGCGATGCGTTCCAAGGCCACCTCGTGGGTAGAGGCACATTGGTTGAATGACTCTACTAATGTTTTTAGGTGGTCACGTTCATCCTGGCAAAATGTATATTTGTTGTCCAACTCCACTAAATCATTTTTGAGTTCAACGTTTTTCTTCAATATGTTATTGACTTCTTCCTCATTGTCCTCTCTTTCTTTTAACAGCTGCTCGCATTCAATTCTTGAGGCCTTCAATTCATTTAAGGCCTCTTTTAATTGAGCCTCCAGTTGGCGAACAGTAAGTTTCCGGTTTGCTGAAGACATTTTTTTAATTTTATTTCGTCCTTATTCGTACTTAAATAAGCGGTTAAGGACGAGCGAAATCAAAGTATTCAATTTGTACTAACATTAAGAAAAGAAAAAAATAAAAAATTAAAGCAAAAAGATCGTTAATTGTTTTGTCTGTCTAGGTTTCGAACTCCCGACCAATGCACTTTGTCTCGTTTGGTTAACGACGTCTCTTTGACAACTTAGCTACGATTACTCGTGACAATTGCGTCGAAAAGTTTATATGTATTAGTCTGTGTAAGAGTCCAATAATTTTTAGATTCACCGGCAAAATGACAATTTATAACTTGTGTATATATTTTGTAAATATCACTTAATCACTGTTCTAAAATTGTTAAGTACAATAACACAATGATGTTTTGGAAAAATTTTTAACACTGCATTTAGTAAGAGGCACTTTTAAGCTGGTTTAGTTGGATTTATTTGTTTAGTTCAATGTTTTGTTTTTGTCACTTTTTACACATTTCACTACATTGTTACTGATGTCCACAATTGCATATGAATTTTCTCTAATGTATAGCGGTTATCGGCAGCGCAGCGCAGCGCCCACAGCCGGCGCGTAATGAAAAGGGCCGCGAGAAAAAGGTCGTAAGCGCCGTGCAGATCGCGGCACTTATAGGTTTTGGTCAACAACTTGCGACCGGTTTAAGTTGAACCGACGGTAGCACTAAATCATCTATCTTCAATATTTATATCCAAGATTTTGTTTATTTAACTGCACTTTTCACTCTGTTTTTTTCACATATTTAAGAGCAATTTAATATTGTCACTAGTTTTTATAAGTGTTATACGTAGAAAGTCACTTTTAACTTAAATATTTCAATTATCTTTGAGAGCGCTTCGAAACACTGTTTACTTTTACGACGGTCCAAAGTTTATTCTCGACGGTCCAAAGTATCTATCTATCACCCAAGGACGCCCACTGCTGAACCCTCTACTCTTCTACTAATCTTAGGGAAATCACGGACGAAGGCATTGTTCCCTTATGGTTACACGTGGGCAGATGTACTATGATGACAGATGGGGTGGTCACTTGAGAGGGTTAGGGGGTCTTCACACTCACGCGATATCTGTCTATCAGCCAAGGACATCCACTGTTGAACATGGGCCTTCACTCTTCTACTAATCTTATGGAAACGACGGACGAGGGAATATGTCCCTTATTAGTAACACGTGGGCCGGTGGACTATGATGACAGATGGGGTGGTCACTTGAGAGGGTTAGGGGGTCTTCACACTCACGCGTATCTATCTATCACCCACGGACGCCCACTACTGAACCCTCTACTCTTCTGCTAATCTTAGGGAAATCACGGACGAAGGCATTGTTCCCTTATGGTTACACGTGGGCCGATGGATTATGATGACAGATGGTGGTTACTTGAGAGGGTTAGGAGGTCTTCACACTCACGCGTATCTATCTATCACCCACGGACGCCCACTGCTGAACCCTCTACTCTTCTGCTAATCTTAGGGAAATCACGGACGAAGGCATTGTTCCCTTATTGGTATCACGTGGGCCGCTGGACTATGATGACAGATGGGGTGGTGACTTGAGAAGCTAGGGGGTCTTCACACTCACGCGATATCAGTCTATCAGCCAAAGACATCCACTGTTGAACATGGGCCTTCACTATTCTACTAATCTTATGGAAACGACGGACGAGGGAATATGTCCCTTATTGGTAACACGTGGGCCGATGGACTATGATGACAGATGGGGTGATTACTTGAGGGGAGGAAAACCAGTAGTATCCAAGATATTCAGCTCTAATTTGAACAAGTGACAAGATCTCAGCCAATATTTAAGCTAAGAATTACAAATGTTGTAGTTATGTTCAGTTTTAGTAGCATTTTCTATATTA
This sequence comes from Apotomis betuletana, assembly GCA_932273695.1. Lineage (NCBI taxonomy): Eukaryota > Metazoa > Arthropoda > Insecta > Lepidoptera > Tortricidae > Apotomis > Apotomis betuletana. The sequence continues at coordinate 10,947,581 of OW026321.1, read as the reverse complement.
CTCATTGAATGAGGGTCTCATGATGACCAGCTATTTGTGACGGGGATGCTTGAAATTTTTAATTTAAGTTAATTCATACAGTTTTTTATTGTATTTAAAATATTCAAGCATTCATCCAGGATTGCTCGATTGATTCCTGATGTAGCCAGTGTACAAAGCGCCTTAGGAAGATTGGTATTCCGTAGGCGTGAGCGAAATATGTTTATGTTTATGATAAATGCAAGCGATGCTGAGCAGGTTAAGAGGGAGTCCCCAGTGGCATCTTGTACGTCATTTCTGACAGGCACGGTCAGGCAGAGACGTGATCCCCTTGCCATATATAGTAACCTAAATGCCCAACGGCTCACAATTCTCATCACATGAGTTCACCTGGGGTTTATGGTGCACTAATGAATTAAAACCAGGCCGACAGTATGCGTCAAATCATTGGTGTGATATGACTGCCCCGTCGTTATATTGGATCAGGAAGAAAGAAGGGGTAATTTTGACTTTGACTTGAAATTTGCTAAATATTTAGTCATGTTTCCTCTTTGCTTAGCATTGAAATTCACAGACTTTCAACGCCAGTTACCAAAATTTTGTTGTTGCCAGTTAGATAAATTATAGTACCACTAAAAGTCCGCAATATGGCGCGGGTTGTAAAACCTCCTATTGGGCTATACCTATGCGTTTACAACCGACGTCAAACTCAATCGAAACAATCGAAGGAACTACTCGGTTTAAAAAAAATAGGTAAAATATTTAAAAAAGTATAGACAAGATTATAAATCAGATTATCGTCGTCACAACAAATCTCCCAAACAGCTAAACAGATTTCGTCCCCCTGTTTTCTCTCATTGCTTTACGCAAAACGCTAACAACCGAAGCACTCCAAACTCGATCCATTTTTTCTCCATCTAATAAATCCCTTCAAGATCCTGAGTCAATTGCGAACCTGTCGATATGAAAAGAGCTTAAAAGCCAAATCAAAAGGATTACTCGCGCCCTTTTCAAACTGAATATACAATGGGAAAAAATGTGCGCATGATTTCGTTTATTTCATTCCTTAAACTCAAATAAGTCCAATCATTTGATGGGAATATAAATCTTATCACAACTAGAACACGTGTAGATATCCTATCAAAGGTTTAGGTCAAATACGAGGATTTGAAAGTAGAGAACGTGTCGCTTCGACCGTTTTTTGTTTAACCTGTAAACCAACACTGACGAATCCGACAATTTGTTGGGTTCCGATTGCGATCCGAGATTGATCGACATCACAAACCCAAAATGACGTAACCCCACTTAAAATCGAACGAGTATCCGATTTTTCGGAAAACATGAAAATTTCTCAGCGGTCGGGTTGCCGTTTTATTAGATAGGATAGATGAATGACAGTCATGTTATTGATGGGCGATTGCACATATCGGGTTCTCGTAATGTGAACAGAACACCTTATGAATCGGAGACAGATGGATAGAGCGAAGGTTTTTACAATAAAGGTTTTATCCAATATTTGTCATCGTCAAACATCGAACTAATGTGAAATATAGGGTTAAATTAAGGGTAATTGTAAAAACTTCCAGTTTATCAACCGCAATGATATATATATTTTTTTATACATATATAAATGATAGATGGCGCTGCGATGCCACCCTTTAGCTTAGCATGCAAGAAGCAAATGGTTGAAAAATTCAATGGCTTTCGTATCAGTTTCAGTGGTCCAATAGGTAGGACGCCCGTGTTGGCCCGGAAAGCCGTTGGAGACGCGGGTTCGAACCCCGCCTAAACCATTAAAATTTAAAAAAAATCGCTTAGTTGTAAACATTTGATAACATTCGAATACATATTTATAAAAAAAATAAGTTGCACAAAATTGTAACTATAGCGGTCAATCTAGTGGGTATACAAGCCTAAAGGCCCCCATACATGGGAAGGCAAAACTGATCAGGCCGATATGATTGAATCGCTTCAGTCCATCCGGCCGCCGTAAAGCGTGGTGACCTTAAGGCCGTTTCATTCATACACGGTACGGATTTAAGTCCGATCAGATGGAACTGAAGGTAAACCTGGTCATGTATGGGGGCCTCAATAGCTTAATTTATTCTTAAGTGGCGACCGCAGACCGGAAGATGCAGCGTGGGAAGGCCCCGTGGGAATAAGGTGGACCGACGACCTGGTTAGGATCGCGGCCAGAAATTGATTGAGGGCGGCGCAAGACCGATCGTTGTAGATAACTTTGGGAGAGGCCTTTGTCCAGCAGTGGACGCCTATCGGCTGATATGATGATGGGCTTAATTTATGGCTAGGTCGATTTGTGTGAGATTGTCACATATTTTAAAGAAAAAGTACTTAATACCGCCGTAGCGAAAGCTAGGTAACGTAACAATTGATGCCAACTGCAACAATCCCAACCTCCTACCCGTACTCCATGGAAAACATTAGAAACCAGGTCAAGACACGGTTCAGCCGGACGTCCGGTGTGCCCGGACGCTGTCGAGACCGGACGGACCCGGACGTAAACACTTGTACAGTCTTCATCAGTAGCCGTATCCGTTCTGCCATGTGTGTATCAAAATAGTGCAAGTCAGACAATTTTGTTTCTTTGTTAAATAAAAGGAGTAAATAGTATGTTATTTTTAACCCCCTACGACAAAAGAGGGGTTTTATAATTTTAACATGCGTATCTGTGCATCTCTCTATGGCATCGTATCTCTGTGGTATCCCAGACAGATAGACCAATTTGAGAGCGGGTTTTTACTTGAAAGACTTTTGTCCGTCGAGATAGTTCTTAGCTATGTTTGGTGGAAATATGACCAGTAGTTTCCAACATATTCAGCTTTAATTGGAACAAGTGACCAGCCCATATTAAAGCTAAGCAGAAGTAGAAGCTAAGTTTCAAATGTTGTAGTTATGTTCAGTTTTTGTATTATTTTCAATATCACTCATTGAATGAGGGTCTCATGATGATCAGCTACACGTGTCGGGGGTGTTTTAATGTTTAATTCACTTATTATGCAATAAGAAATCAAAAATCAGAAACTTCAACTCTTCTTCTTCTATTCGAATCAACTTTTATGTTTAAAATTAAAACATGTTCGTTTAATTGAAATAAATATTGATTGTTTGATTGATATACTCGTAATGTCGCCAGAAAACGGGATTTCCGGGAATCCCCGGGGCATATCCATATTAAGTTTAGCAATTAAGGTCATTTACTCCGAATTGCACACCCTAATCCGAGCACTAATCAGTAACTTAGAACCCAAATTAATCAGATTTGCGTGACATCTACATAATATGACATATAATACGTTACAACTCAGCATACCATCAACGGATTAATTCGATTACTATCGTAGAGATGACTATTTGGGCCGATTGACATTTGCCCTTTAACCTATTTCCCATCTGAACAACATTGAAATGTAAACTTTATTACTATACACGTATAATAGCTTATACAATTGTTAAGCTATGATAGATATGCCGTTTGGGACTCAGTTGATGTTAAAATCTGAAATGCACGCAAATTAAATGATGAATTTTGGATTGTTTCCGTGGTATTGCTAAATTACGTTAAGTTTCTAATCGGAATCGGAATATTAGGATGCTTTTTATAGCGGAAATCATCCCTCAAAGGGGGAAAAAGGGGGGTGAAATTTACTATGGCAATGCGAATGACCTGTGGTTTGGAGTTAAATATTTTAAAAGCTATTAAATTTTAGCCAATAAATTGCAGCCCTTATGTATTAAGGTTTGATTAACTAATAGGCAACTTGACCCATATTTGAAATAGTTGATCTTACTAGCACTAAAAGAAAATTATTGTGTCTTATTGAGCTAGAAAGCAATTTTTTTTTTATCGAAAATAGAAATTTCATGAACACACAAAAACGCCGCGCTGTCCGCCATTTCTGTCTTTAGCGTATCTGTGAGCGTGACTAAATAAACTAACAAAATAAGGTCCAGTATAATAAAGTCCACTCTTATCTATGACGTGAATGACGTTTTTAGTTGTAAGTTTTTCTTTACTGGGTTGGTGACGTCACTATCAAGGGTGAACAGAATAAAAATCATATTTTCAATTTCAATTTGTTCAGCCATCTTCTATATTTATAAACTGAACAATACATATTTAGGTTTCCTAAGTCAAATACTATACGAAATAAACATCAGTTTAACACAATTTAATGATAAAGAGTCAACTAGCCTATTCTACACACAAGATATCGCGTGCAGAAGCTAGTGATTCTATACTCATGTTATTCAGCGCATTCTTGCCTCGTCAAGTAACTCCAATAAAAAGTACAATCTCATATTGCAAAAACACCGAATATTAAAACGCCCTAACTGTATCTGCACTCAATGTTACATATGACGTTTTATTATCAGTGTAGTACAATGATAGAGGCTACAGCAATATAACCGTCTATCAGTCGACACGTCTCTTCAGGCTGCTGCTGTGTTGGCACTGACTTAGAGGGAATAGAATAGACAACGAGCCGAGCTTATATGCTACCACTTCAGTAGGGCTAGTAGGTATATCTTCCCGTGACATACCTTGTCGCGCGACTGAGCATCACCTGTCTTGCTCGCACGGTATTGAAAGGAAAGTGACAGGTAGTATACGTCGCGCGACAAAGAGTCGCGTGTCACAGCCATGCTAGACGTGCTGTAGAATAGATACGGCTAGTACTTGCGGTATTTATTTTCGCTATATCTCTGCCAGTTCGTCTCGAGTATCGCGACACGAGTGTTTTAATATTATCGGCTTCCTTTGATATCCCGAGGCGTATCCGGACGACACGCTCTCACTATTATTTCCTATCGCTGACATTCAAGAATCCCTACTCAATATCCTTAGCAGCGATGTATATGCCAAGGAAGTGCCTTCAACTTTCTTTTATTTACGCTGCAGTCGACAATAGAACGTCTCGAATCGTTTTTTAGATGTAAAATGACATAGCTCTTAGTGGTTGGATTTAACGAATTGTGCCTATTTTTCTCTCTCCCTCTCACTCATTGCTGTATCTATTATCGCTAAATCTCTGCCACTCACTGTCTCGGATATCGGCGCGACACGAGTGATTTAACCGACATCAAATAAAGAAGAGGTTTTATGTTTCACTGTATGTATTTTTTTAATACTATCAGCTTCTTCCTTTGATGGGTAATCAGAGGAAGAAGCCGATAGTATGTATCATGACGTATCCGGACGACACTCTCACACTCACCACCTAAAGTTCCTACATAGTTATTCCAAAAACCCTGTATATTTATTTATTTATTCAAAAAATATTGCACATTATTAAAAAAAAAATGGCAGTCTTAATACCGTGTAGCGCCCATAACACAAGCCTACTAGAGCTTACTTTGGGGCTTAGTCGATTTAGGACGCTCCGCATGTGGAATGAGCTCCCTGCGAGGTTTCCCCGGGAGCTAAAGCATGCGGTTCTTCAAGAGGGGAGTAAATAGGTTCTTAAAGGGTCGGCAACGCGCGTGTGATGCTCCTGGCATCGCAAGCGTCCATAGACGGCGTGAAGTGTGGTAGCACGGGGATAATGATACGACGGAGCTCGGTGTAAGAATGAACATTTATTAAATAATTTCCAATGCTTTTATACTGATTTTCCTTAAGGTCATTTCCATATATGGTTCGACATTCCTAAGAGGTTACACGTGTCGTTATACAATTCAAGGCTAAATGAATTTTCTATTGTTCTATTGTTTGTTGCATCACATATGTGGATCAGCTGGGACCACCCACACCGCATCTCTCCCCTCATTTTTGAGACAAAAATAGTAATTAAAATGCAACTGTTTTTGGCTTACATAATACTTAATCTACTTATAGCTATGGTATACATAGTGATTCTTAAATTATCTTAATGCTACTTACATTACATGTTTACATTATCTCATCTCTATATGGCTGTGGAAGTAATATGATGCTTGTTTACAATTGGTTCATTGATACTTTCTTATTGATGGAGGTGGCTCCTTATTTGGGTGGATCATTCATTCTTTGCTATATATTTTAATAATATTGATTTATGCATAATAAGGTTTTGTTCTATTTTTGTGCACAATGTGCTCTTTACCTAAAACTAATATTTTTACATTGGTTCCTAGATCTAAAATTACAGTATATGGTCCCTTATACACTGGGTCCATTTTATTTCTATCTTCCTTTCGGACTAATATTAAATCTCCTATATTATAGTTACAATAACTGATTAACACTAAGTATGTATAAAATAGTAAAACAAATATATTCTATCTATTTATCTATGTATAATTATAACTCATATCCCGTAAACTATCTTAATCTAAATACGCATTAACTATACTAATCGCTAATAGAATCTTATTACCTAATATTTATTTTGGTAACTTAGCTTAAATTTAATTGTATAACTTCTTATCATTATTTTACGAATATAAAACATTAAGTCTAATTCTAAATATCCTATTTTCTTTATGCTTTTATTTTACGTTATCTTTATAACTACTAACTTTTTTAACACTTTTAATTTAATACAATCGGGGTTCCTGTTGCAGTTTTTGCAAATTATGCCTTATTCTCTCGCGAGCAAAGCTCGATTCGTACGCGATAGAGCATTGGGTGTGACACCTGTTTCGCCAATGTGGCAGGTATATGATTTCACTCTTATTTTCTTGCGCTTATGATACATATGTATCACTGATTGGGGAAGCTAAGGTTACACAGCGCGTGGTCGGCCGACCGTATTTACATATACACCTATTTATGTGTATAGGAATTCCATAAAGGTATACAAGGATTTGAAGAGCGCGCGCGCATATAATATTAATATGTAATATATGCATTACATATGTTCAGGCGGTTCTTTTAACACTCCATGTCTTTCATAGACATTCCAGGTGTCCAAGGATCTTCACGATTGATGCTCGATCGAATCATGACCAGATTTCAAGGATTCCGCGCCTACCTTGTATCCTGGTGTACCTTGCAATTACATGTCTACTTGCGATGTTACTCAGTGGTAACGTACTCACAAGTGACATTATTTCCCTTTACTTTGAAATCATATAACTGTGGTGTCATTTTATTTTGTCTTTATGCCGTAAAACTTCATCAAATAAGAATTTCAATAGCTCTTAGGTGATCAGGCTAATCGCTCATCGAAATACTTATCAATTTAATTTGGGTTTTCCCCCGTTACGTTATATAATTGTTATTTATTTAAACACATTTTCTTGATTAATTATCATTATAGTTCTGTAAAATTGTTAACACAGTATATGTTTTTTTTTAATTTTAATAACACACATTTTTAATTTTTGCATTATTTTTGTGTAATGCGTCAATTAGGGTTTTTAAATACTTTTCATGTATTCGTCCTTGAGTTTATTTTTTTTTATTCTTCCTCTCTTTTGCAACATTTATAAGGTACGTATTTAAGTGTGCACTTTGGCTTCACTTTACTGGTTCGGAATACAACACTTTTTAGTGGCTTGCCGACCTTGTACATTTTTTGTACATATTACAGTTAAGGGTATACTTTGTATCCCTGCAGGGTATCCCTGCCTGTCTTGTACCTTTTTATGTATGCATGCTTATCAGCTGAGCGGCGCCTCTCTCGGGTCACCGCTGATGACGACAGGTCATCAGAAAAAATAAACTCATTCTCAAAACCCTTTAAAGTACATAAGAGTGTGTTATAATTAATGCAAAACAAATCAACACATTAAAAAAAATTATAATTTAAAATTCATTAAGTCTTTGTACTGCGCGAATATTATGTTTTTGTCGCGCAACTTGACACGCGTTATTAGTTATTGTTATTACAGCTGCGCATTTCATTCATTATCTGGAGGCAGGCTGGTCATTGTGTTTACACATCAACTGACCTACTTATTATATTCTATTTATATCCTACATAATTAATCCTAAAAAAATATAATGATAATAACAGTAACGTTATTCTACAGTAAAGTTGTACCTCCAGTCCTAGTCCAGGGTTAATTTGGTGGTGCTGGTGCTGGTGGTGCTGGTACCTGCTGCTGGACGCTCTGCTCCGGCCTGCTGTCGCTGCCTCTGGCTAGCCGCTCAAAATGTCCCGCTGACGTCACGTGATCGTGACTCTGTCGTTGAAGCTGACTTGGCGTCGTCGGAGGGCCCGTTTTAATTGGGGATGCCGTCCTCTGCATAGGTCTTCTTTTGCTTCAAAACTTTTCTTTTTCGGGTGGCACTTGGTTGTGCTGGTTCCGGCTGGCAGGCTGGCTGGTATGCTGAGACGAGCTGGGTCGGGCGGCCTCTATACTGTGCCCGCAGCTGGGTCGGGCGGCCGTTATGCTGTGTTCACAGCTGGGGCTGCCTCGAAGCGCTGGGTTGCGTCGAGCAGCCCCTCTGGCAGGATCGCCATGAAGTGTGGTAGCACGGGGATAATGATACGACGGAGCTCGGTGTAAGAATGAACATTTATTAAATAATTTCCAATGCTTTTATACTGATTTTCCTTAAGGTCATTTCCATATATGGTTCGACATTCCTAAGAGGTTACACGTGTCGTTATACAATTCAAGGCTAAATGAATTTTCTATTGTTCTATTGTTTGTTGCATCACATATGTGGATCAGCTGGGACCACCCACACCGCAGGCGGTAACTGCTTAACATCAGGCTGGTTTAAGTAAAAGCCAACGTCGTAGTATAAAAAAAAAAACAAAAAAAGATTTATCTCAATGAGTTAATACTTTCCATACTGACTACTTTTAGCATTTCCTTGGTATTGTTCCGACCGCTGTACATACTGTTCAGTTTATTCATGAAAATCCGATTGCGTCGACTCATACGCTCCCAATTTGTATTCATGGCCGCTGCTAACAGGCTATCTGCTATTTGGGATTTTAGAATTTTGTACACGTTTATAAATCGACTTTGGTCAGGTAGGTATTTTACTCATAGAATACCGTAAGTATGTAATATTTTCAGAGTGAATTACTATAGCTCGATAGAAACATATATATCTACTCGTATTCATAAAACAGGCGCTCCGGTAAGCTTAGAGTAGGCTATCAGAATCGAGTTTTACCCCGGCTCCATACTACTCGCGAAGTTCACCAAAGTTGGGCCGAAGTTCGCGGTAGTGTGGAGCCGGGGTTAGAAATGTATCGATTAACGGTAATCGTAGGTGTCGCACTTTTGTTCGCATTTCCACGTCAAGTTTTACAGTCCAATACATTCTGTTATCTGGAAACCACACCATTCCATTATGACCTCACCTCACGTGTCTAATCATATTAGGGATGAACTTAGCGCGATGATACGGGTTAAATTGTGAATTTTACTCGAATCCTTTAATGTTACACAAATCGATCTAGTCCCAAACTGACCAATGCTTGTACTATGGATACTAGACGACAATATACTATACATAATAATAAATCCATATATACATAATAACATCTATGACCCAGGAACAAATATTCGAGTTCATCCCACAAATATTTGCTCCGGCCGGGATTCAGAGCAGTACAAACTGCGCCAACCGTGAAATGTTTTAGTATTTATATTGTGATACAATACCACAGACGATAAGCTGTAAGCTTATAAACAACAGTAATAACGGTGCTTGTTAACATAAAGAGCTACTAGCAATACTTAAAACTAAAATCACCGACCGACTCCACGCTCCACGGACAGAAAATTAAAAGCAAATAAAATAAGCTGTGCACAATGAAAACTACATTTTTCTTTGATAATTGGCTGAATGGGGAACATAGAGCTTCGAGCGAATCAATGATTTTATTTACCGCTCAAATAGTATATAAAGTAACAAAGAAAGGACTGAGATCTCTTTTGAGTTGTCTGAGTAGCAAAAGCAGTATTAATGAGCGTAGTATTTAACTGTCAAGCAATATAATTCCACTGAACTAAATTCGAAAACATAGAAAAAATAAAACTTAAATTAGCTGTACAAGGGCTGTATTATAAGCACTTATGCAGTCTTTGTGCTAATACTTGGATAAGTAAATTACCAAGTAACAAACAGAGTCACTGGCTAATAATTACCCCGTGATAATTACCCGTCTCTTTCTATGCAGTAATGTGAAAGAGTGATCGGTAGCGCTATGTCGCTCGACAAGTCGAGAAGCATAGTTGCGCTAGTCGGGCAGGGTATCAATTACTTTAATCTATTCTAGACGTTCTGTAATTCAAATTGAACATGAAAATTAAGAATCTCTTAGAAGTAGTCTCCTTTTCATTGTAAAAAGAAAAACTTCCCTCAGCGGCTTGTATATAGTTACAAAGCACAAAATAGGTAATTTCCAAATCGTCAAAACCATCTTTGAACTTTTCAGCCAACATTTAAATTCTCTGTCCACCGTCTCATTTCAGCCTCCTTTTGAGTTACAAAGACGACTTCACGCTCTAGTTACTTAAAAAAACACTCCCATGCCGACGGGGAGGCAAAAAGTCAGGTATTTGACGCCCAACGTGGACTCACAATATAATTAGACACAGACAGTACAGTACAGTAACGAGACTTTTCTTGTTTTAACTACATAAATTGCGTATCCAACTTTTTAAAAGCTCTAATAACTTTGTTCACATTTTTTTTCATAACGACACAACAAAATGGCTCCACTTCGCCTGATAGTAAGCAAAAAGGGGAGCCCAAGTCGCAATGGCAACTGACAAGAAACCAACGGCGCCATGTCAGTTGACACTGCCACGCTAGCCCGAGAGATGCTTCTTCACGCTTCGTTTGAAGGGTCCCAAGTTATAAGAAGGAGGAAACACATGAGCCGGCAAAATGTTCCATACTCCTATTTTAATAGTTCGGCAGATGAAGGAATTGCCAAACTTTTTGGTACGTGTGGGAATATTCTCCACGGTGAAGCGATGACATCGCAAACCGGCACGTGTTGTTCTATGACGGAAACTCCCCTTTCCGTCATAGAACCTTGGGACACTACACATAGTTCTTATTTGAATGATCAATTTATTAAATTTATTGAGTTTGACCACGCAACCTTTGATAATATAGTTACTGTTGTAATAGAATTTCTCCTATATGTAACAAGTACAATCAACTACGTTTTTATTCGTAAACGTTATAATATTCGTGGCCATAATACTTACATTAGTGTATGTCTATGTATTACATTATTGTCTACTAATGTAAGTAAATATTTTTGTGTTTAACCCCTGTATAACATGAACCAAAATTCAAGCCGTTAGACCATTCTACTACTTAAACCAGACCCAAGACGGCAACTTGAACGAGGTCTAAATATGGGATAAAGTTTTAGCATTTCCAAAAAAAATATTTCAACTCTTAGTTTTTTCATTCTTCTAGTAGCTCACAATACTGTTTCCTTACATTGCATCAAAAATTCTGAAACGTTACCTGCGAGCGAAAAAAATGCCTCCATTTATAATGAACAGCGTCTCATTAAAAGTTTTAATGAAACAACAACCGGCGGTGACACCGGTTTCTGGAAGATTTCGGTTATTCGGGGCTTTGTGGACACCCCGGGCCCTTGGAGGGGCAGTTACGGTGAAGTTTACAACGCAATTGACACTTTGGCTTGTCTTTAGAGGTTACAATACAATACAATACAATTCAATACAATACAATACAATACAAGTACGCTTTATTGCACACCAAAAAACATTTACACAAGAAATTACATCTAAACAAATTAAAAACGGTAGACAACACGCGGCCTTATCGCTAAAGAGCGATCTCTTCCAGACAACCTTTGGGTAGTGGAGGTTTTGTGGTAAATGTCTCAAACAAGAAAAATAAAAATAAATAAATAATCTGACAACTTCACACAAATCGATCTAGACTCTAGACCTACAGTAAGCTTGTAGGCTTGTGGGTATCCTATCTCAACTCCAAAACATTGTTTTTCTTTTGTCCGAAAGTGTTTTTTTCCTGAAACCCGTAATATTATCAGGAATTTATAAACATCGTTTTAAAGAATCCATTAGGATAGGTTAAGTTCGTTTTATAATTAAACGGAAAAATTAACAGTTTTGGAAAAAATGGCATTTAGACAAATGAAATATTTAGCGAAACGATACAGATGGGAAACAAAAATTTGTGTTTCAGATAGGTCACCAGGCCTGTGTTATGGGCACTAAACGACGACAAACATACTTATATAGAGAAAAATATACTTGAATAGATAGAAATCATCCGTGACCCAGGTACATATATTCGAGTTCATCACACAAATGCCGGGATTCAAATCCGGGACCGCCGGCTCAGTAGGCAGCTGACCACTGCACCAACCGCGTCGTCAAAAAAAAAACTTTGCGATTGTCCAAATCTCGGCATCATTACGTTACGGCATTATTCCAGAACTAAGTACGGTATTGTATCTTTTAAATGGCTATTTCTCACATACATTACCCTGAACCGATATTACAAAAACACCAAGTCTGATACAACCAACGCAGCAACCGGCCCCGTAACCCTAATATTTGTAAATCCTGCTTACAACCAACCCCTATAAGCACAATAAGCCTTATAAACATTCTTGTTTACTCCTGATATTACTGTTATTGTCCCAAAACATGCCGCTGTTTTGCTGTTTTCTTGATTGCATTTTGTAGCGAAACTTTTAGGTTACATTAACGGACCGATCTGTACAGTCGGTGACTTATGATAGAATGTTTTACAGCTTATAGAATAGAATAAATACGCGTAGATCGAAAGTCTTTTTACGAAAGGTGAAGCCCTTTTTGGTTTATGTGTGCGTGTCTACGAATCAATCATAGAGAAATGTTGCTTGTGAGCTTGACATTTTGTAATAGGGCGTCTAGCAGAACTGTGATACGCGACTCTGTCGCGCGCCAAATACTGCCTGTCACTCTCCTTTCAATACCGTGAGAGACAGGTGACGCTCAGTCGCGCGACAAGGAAGCCTGGCGTCACTTTCAACCGCTGACTAGTTATCTTTCTAGGCGTAATATTTATGTTAGTGAGTAGGGAAAACGAATTAGAAACGATTTCCACCCATCTGTTGAATATAAAATATACAAGCGGTGGTAGCCTAGTGGTTAGGGCATGCGACTTTCAATCCGGAGGTCGCGGGTTCGAACCCGGCCCGTACCAATGAGTTTTTCGGAACTTATGTACGGAATGTCATTTGATATTTACCACTCGCTTTTCGGTGAAGGAAAACATCGTGAGGAAACCACCTAAGGCCCAATAAGGCCTAGTTTCCCCTCTGGGTTGGAAGGTCAGATGGCAGTCGCTTGCGTAAAAACTAGTGCCTACGCCACATCTTGGGATTTAGGTAGCCGACCCCGATTGAGAATTCATTCTCAAAAAATGGGACAAAGGCTAGGAGGATGATGATGTAGAATATAAAATATATAAATATAACACCTGGCCAAGCTATATTATTGACAGTTTTTTTACTAACTTTTTTAGTGATAAGTTTATTCGCAGTTGGTAAACTGACCCCAAAGTATTTAGTGTCTTTGTGGTAAGCGGTAAAGTGCCTTCAGCTTGAAAATGTCTCATATTCCGACAAGTAATATTACATTACATACCTAGTGCGGTGATTTCTTGACTGTCCCAGATCGCAGGTGTTTGTGCCATAAATTCGCGATCTGGGGCTTTACGAATTACCGCCCGTGGTTTGACTAAAGTTTTACGTCTTGCCTTGGCCAGTAGTCGGCAGAAAATCCCATTTACCGCCTAGGGTGACGTAAAACCTTAACATATCTTACATGTTCTTTGTCGCGCGTTACGTTCTGGCCGAGTGTACAGCACGTATTGTGTTAACATGGGGTTAGGTTTATACAAATAGAAACGTTCCTTCCTGTATATTGCGATCCTCAAGGTACTGTGTATATTTTAGAGTATCCAACAAAATTAATAAAAAAAAACTATTCTTTTATCTTTTTAGGGATCCGTACCCAAAGGGTAAAAACGGGACCCTATAACTGAGACTTTGCTGTCCGTCCGTCCGTCCGTCCGTCCGTCTGTCACCAGGCTGTATCTCAAGAACGGTGATAGCTAGACAGTTGAAATTTTCACAGATGATGTATTTCTATTGCCGCTATAACAACAAATACTAAAAATAAAATAAAATAAATATTTAAGGGGGACTCCCATACAACAAACTTGTTATAGATTATGGTACGGAACCCTTCATGCGCGAGTCGGACTCGCACTTGCCCAATTTTTTTTATGTCATATGTGGATCGCCTATTGGAAAGAGATTACCGTCGCCTATAGACACCTTCAAAACCAGAGGAGTAACAAGTTGCCGGCCTTAAATATCTGAAAAAGCTTATAATCTTATAGTAGGGTAGGCCACGATGCTAACTCGGGATTCACTCGAGCGTCATAGAGACCTATCGGGTTGCGAAGCTTAGATGATAAAAAGAAAAAAATGTCATATAAGATATACCTTTTCATCGGTGGGGGGAGCGGCTACAGAGTTTCAAAAATGTAAAAAAAAACTGTTGCATGGACATACTCGAGCGCGTCAGATATTGATAGCATCCATGTCCTACACATTTTTAAAGATGTACGCATGTTAAACTGATTGTTTCCCTGATGGGGTTGGTCGTACTTGAGGGTTGAAAATGAAAAAAAAATTTTTTTCATCGGGCGCGTCAGATTTTCTAAGGGGATGTTAAGTGAACCTAAAAAAAAGCTCTTATATAATAATCTGACGATTTAGATGTGACGCAAACTCGCAGTTATTATTAGAATGTGCAAAAAAAATTCGCTATTTTGAAATACTCAAGCGCGTCAGATTAAGATATATATGGTTCATCTTGATGCCCTAGACGTGCTGTCTCATAATCTGACGATTATCTGGCGGGGTTCGCCTAATCTGACAATAGAAAAAATTAACAGGAACTTGTGACTCAGAGCACTCTCCAGAAACAGGAAAATGTGACTCGGAGCACTCCCCAGAAGCAGGGGCATGTGATTCGGAGCTATTCCCAGAAACTTCCGATGCACTGTCATATTCCATAATACTTTGCCGCTGTTGTAAATGTAAATACTTAAAGACTCGCGGTATTTTTATTGCTATAAATAATTTATAGCACTGTGCGTGATTTACTTCATTTAATGAAGATTCTCTCGAAAGTTCAAGATTATCGTATGTTGTTCGGGATTTTCGGAGAACCGGTTCGCTCCGACTATATTCTAAAATATTTACACATTTTTGTTCTGTTTCTAATGTAAATTTAATTGTTTTTTGTAAAGTAGTTTTACCACAAAATACACACTTTATATTAATATCACTCATAGTACAGCTTGCGGGAATCTTTTAGAGCATAAACTTGACTGTGCAGTAGCCGATTTACGTACAAATGTACATGCGCAAATCCGCCGTTTTTGTTCTAAAAGTTGCCGGCAACTATAAATATTTAATAACTTTAGTGTTCTAAACAACATGATCAGCTGTCATGGCGTCATGGCAACAGAAACCAGAGTGGAATACAAGCATCACGTAACTGAACGCATTAAACTTTACGATGAATTTTTGTTACTTCGGCTAGTGGAAATCGTCAGATTATATATTTTCCGTTATCATAGATTCATTCCCTTTTAAATAAAAAAAAAATTAGCCACGCTCGAGAATGTCGAGATGAAGTTTTTTTACAACTTTGTAGCCCTCCGCCTTCTTTACGTCACCTTTAAATTGTCAGATTAGAAGAATATACACGTTTTAGCATGTAACTAACTCACCCTACCTTAATCTGACGCGCTCGAGAATTTCAGATGAACAATTTTTTTTTACTAATCTGATCTTTTATCCTTGACGGGCGGCCATACATATGAGGCTCATATTTGGTGGAAGTACTTAACTGGGTACAAGGTATCCCCCTATATATTAATCTGCCGCGCTTTAGGTACTCCCGAAATCCCCTCTTCGGCTCTCCTACTATTATATATGTTCCCGGCGTCTGCAGTAATGTACTATTTATTTCATTTTAACCACGTTCTCGTTAAACCAATCGTCCAATTTCCATCTCGCTAATTTTAAAATAAAATTTTGTCTTCTCAATGCATTCCTCTATATTTTATTTATTGAAAACTACAATGGCGCCCGTTTAAAATGCTAATCATCCGACTCGGCGCTGTGTCCCGGCGCGTTAGTATTCATAGTGGTCTCGCCGATATTGAACCCGCTACCCTCAATATTTATTCAATTATATGTAAAAAAAACCTTTCTTTGTTATTGGACTTGTTCGCCACTCGACCTGATTCGACTAGTTTTAATCGGTGTAGAACGTTTTAAGGTTCTGGCTGGTAGATAGAGTTGAAAAGGAAAATTTTCAACATGTCATATCAAGTTTAGGGTTAGTTTAAAAGGCATCTTTCTTTAGGGGTGAGCCGCGGGAAAAACTAATGAGTCGGTATTCCTAGCCTTTCACATCGTGATATATCTATACTTACCGTTATAAAATTTAATTTAGGTGATAGTTTTTTGTTATTTGGCGCGAGTGTTGAAATTGAAAGCTGAGCGAGCGAAGATGTTTAAGATTGAACCACGAGCGAAGCGAATGGTTCAAATATTGATTCCTGAGCGTAGCGAGGCTTTCAAGACACGAGAAGCTAAATATTTTTGCAATCGTGCGAAACACACAATTTTTCACCTCACTACGGCGCGGAAAATGCGAGATGCAAAAAAAAACTATTGAAATACAAAAATAATCATATTTAATTTCGCCCCCTATTTAACATATCAAATTTAAAACATAACAAACTCAAATTGAAACCAAATAAACACGTTTTTTTAGGAGCGGCCGGCGTAGGCGCCGGTTCAGCGTCATCTGTTGGAAAAATATATCTAACCGCTAATCACGACGATACGGTTCGACGGATTTCAACTAATTTTGGCACAGAGATAGCTGGACATCCGTAGATGGGCACAGAATACGGTACAGAAACCTATCTGACTACGGTAAAGTTTTTTCGTCGATGCAATTGCTAATCGAAATAATGGATCAAAATCAACGAGCCATCGATTTGGGCGTTAAAAACATAAAAACATCTCGCTCGCCCGCGAATAAAAATAAAACCGAGCGAAAGAGACACTCGAATTACGTCCCGTAGTTGCTCACTTCATTACAATTCATTTAATTCGTAATCGGATCAACTATCCCCGTACCTGTGCACGTTTTTGTGTTTTTGTCGAGGCATCGAAAACTACCCGTAACGGGGTTGAATAGAATTAAAAATCCTTTGAAGCGATCCAGGACTGTAAATTTACAACTGAATTTGGCTGTTTGTTGTTTCAGAATACAGTCCAAATGTTTCTTTTCTAAACAGAAGGGTTATTTATGAATATTTCAGCGAAGCGACATCGTTGCGTGACTGTAGCGTTTTTTGTCGTTCCACGCTCTGAACACGAAATTCGCGAACAATTTTACAAAACGAAATATCCAACTTTTACACATTTGTAAATGCAACCTTATACTGTGTAACGAAAGCAGACTTATGTGAATACGGGTTAACGCTGTACGAGCTTTTTGAAGTAACTTATATAACCAAGGAACATATAAACCTGGAAACCTCAAAGAAACCTTTCAAATGAGCATCACAAAGACAACTCTGTATATGTTTAAGACTGTATCACATTGAGATAAAGCCTGATACCGCTTAATTCGTGCGCTATATTTAAATGGTTTTCCTTTAATGGAAGGTAATAGTGTCTTTCAGCAAATCTAGACGGGTTTTTGTTGAAAGGGATTTGACAGTATGAGGTAATGTCTTGTTAAAAATAAGGTATTTTTTTCTGTGAAATCAACAACGAATCATAATCTTATGGTGAGATTTTTCGACCATTCGAAGTAGATATAAATATATTGATACATCGTCAAAGTCGATCAAAGTTCTGCCCCATTAAGAACTAATTTAGGTTGTTTTAAAAAGAGACTAAAAAGTTGGCTTCTCGAGCACACATTCTATAGCTTTAATGAATTTTTGAATGTTAAATTATAAAATAATAATACTTATATACGGATTTGCTCTATACGAGTTAATGTTAATTAAATTTGTACGATTTTTTAACGATTTTTATGTATTGACGTGTAATATTGAAAATATTATAAATAAATGAATATGAATATGAATATGAATATGAACCTTTTTGTATATCTACGCCGCTAGATAACAATGTATCTTACAATATTATCTTCTCACAATACAGCTTAATCGTTATCTATTACCTGAATTCAATACCTAGATATCGCGAATACAAAAGGATCTTAGTGTGTAAATGGGCTGTATTGTGTATTCAGAGCATAGCTTTGTCAATTAATGAAAGCACTAAGCATCCACTTCATAGTATTGAAACAACGTTTGATTAGACTAATCTGCTTAATGTACATATTTCAAAGATTTGTACGACATGTATTTGTTAATTTGCATATTATTTCAATTCTTATCTGACCACCTTACCCATCGCTGTATATTTTTTGTTTTCTCACCAGATTGTGGAAGTGGAATAATAAATAATTTATTTTTGGTGTTTCTTTCAAGACCTGCGACAAACATTGGTCCTTCGAACCGGATATCTTTCTGTAGAATTTTCTGTGCTAAAAAGTCAAATATTCAACATTCCTAGTTCCGTAAATCCTTGTTACTACTATTTCAGTATTTCCCAACCCATTCACTGTTAATATAAGATTGCCACGTGAATGAACGTTAAATACTTGAGTCATATAACCATTCCAGATTGAACCTTCTATATGCTCCATAAGGCTGACTAATGAATAAATGAGCTGCCCTATAAGTTCATGTATTGAACAGCTATATCAATGTAAGTGACAACTTACAGTGTTATGACTCTCCGGTACGGAAATTAAGATAAGTGCTTTTAAAAAGTTAGCAGTTCATAAACGTTTGTTTGGCTTCCTATTTATAGGCACAAGTAGGTTAAGTAAGTAAGTAAGTAGGTAGGCCAGCCATCTTAAAATTCGCCGAAACCGTACAGACTTAAAAAAACCCGGACATTTAGCGTAAATCGCATTTTTCTCCGGACGTTTCCGAAAATAACATTATCAAAAAACAATCGCTTTATTTTTCATTCACATAAAAAGTGTCCTTTTGAAAACCCCCCCCCGGACGGCCTCCAAACTAGGACAATTCCGGGGAAACCCGGACGGATGGCAGCCCTAGGCCCAACACAATTTAGTTAACGAATTCGCTTGTTGATAAACGTTTTTGATTAATTTATTTGGTGACGGTTGTGAAGACGGGGGTTGAAGACGAAGCTGTGTAAAATTCGAATGGTCTCCATATTTTTGTAATTAAGAGGCCTTATTCCTTTTAAAATTTGTTTTTTTCATATTATGACAAATATATTGATAATTTCAACCAACTTTTTGAAGTGAATAATACTTTTCCCCGAGTTCTAGGTAGTAACATATGTAGCTATTTCATGCTTACATTGCGTACAGTCGAAAATAAGTTGAAAAAAGTAATTTTCCGCGTGAATTTTGTCAATTTCGAGTAGTTTTTGAAACCAAAATTATCAATGTAGGTTTCAAATATGTACCAATAAATCCCAATAGCCCTGTTCTAGGTAGTAACGTCAATAATATGTTAAGAAACATGTTTTATCATAGAGAAAAATGTCTAAACAATCAGCATTTTAAAAGGAATAAGGCCTCTTAAGCGTTTTGGCATGTTTATTGGCTTGCTCAATAGCTTTTTAACCCCAGACAAGAAAAGAGGGGTGTTAAGTTTAACATGTGTAATTTGTATATCTGTGTGTCTGTCTGTGGCGTCATAGATGTCAACCGGACCAATTTGAGTGCGTGATTGTAAACCGCTAAATAGAATAATAAAAATAGATACTAAATAATCTGAATACCTATTATAATCAAAGTAAACGAAGTAAAGTTAGTATAACTTGAGAACTGAGTGCTACAGTCTACGCTTGCTACGACGCGACGGTTCATACGTAGCGCGCTACGAACGCTACGAACGCGTAGCATCTACTTAAAAAATTGCATCAACTAACAAACAAAGAGAGAGAACGGACGCTGCCAATGTACGGCAATTCGGGCCACATTTTTTGAGTGGGCAAATTTTTATTTTTGTTGTTGATTTCGTTCTCAGATTTCAACCGGTGTGTTGGTAAAGTTACTTTTTACCATGGTAAGCCCAATTTCATGCTATGTCATTAAACATTTATCTTCATTGAGTTACACAAAATGTATTACATAAATTGGCCCATTTGTGTGTGTGTGTTATGTATGTGTGTAAGTAAACACTTTATTGTACACAACAACTGGTTATAAATACATTGATAACAAATGAAACATGTACAAAGGTCTTTTGAAGTCAATACAATAAAAGTTTAAAACTCAAATTAAAAACTAATAATTAAAAAACTAAAATATAATTTTAGCGAATAAAGCGAGTGCTAGGAGCATTAAAGTACCACTAACCAGAGTGACGTAAAAACTTAAGCTTAGAATTAACATAAAAACCCCGTTACTTATTCGTGTTTAACTTGATCTACTGTACAGCACTTGTACAGCAAATTTAAGCTGTGTAAGGGCTACTTTAGCTGCATAGTCCATATATTTTATTATAACTTCACCGCACAATATACAAAATAAGTACAAATGGCGGACTAACGCTTAAGGCATTCTCTACAATCTACATACCAACGAATTAAGAACCTCCTCCTTTTTTTGATATCATGAATGTGACGAGTTTGCCGCGGCGGTGTACGGGCAGCCGTCCCTGATGAAGGGCTCCATACGAGTTCGAAACATGTCGGGCCGTTCCTGACAATTTCACGTGAGTGTAAACCGCTTAATACAATAATTAAATATGTCTCACGAAAGTTTTAATAAAATTATCATGAATGTGTATAAGGTTCTGCGCTAGTTAATCGATAAAACACAGAACTCATTTCATTTCCCCGTTTAAAAAACGGTATATACATGAGCCAATTCCTCGGCTTAAACATGGCCGCTTTGGGTCATTATGCGATGTGTTTGGCATTTTTTGCCGAAACATTCCGACGCGGCCGACTTCAGCCTTGTTTGCCGCGGGGCTGATATCTGAAGCCAGAGAGCACAAACCAATTACATATTAAAAAACTCTCGCAGATCATACCACATAATTTATATGTATATACCTATACCTATGTTATGTAGGTTTATGTACGTTTATTTATGTATTTTTTTGTAGTTCGTTTTGTACAGATTCCATGGTTACTTTTGCATCGCCTACTCATTTCTGACGTTTTTATTTAATTTCGCTACCCAAAGATTGTCTGGAAGAGACCGCTTTGTAGCGTGTAATCTGAATTTGTTTGTATTTATTTCCTGTTGAGGTGTGCAATAAAGAATATTCTATTCTTTTCTATTCTATAATTTGAATAAAGTGGGGTACCTACTGCATAGATAACTTAACTACTGTCTGACCCGGAAGATGAGATCAAGGAAACCATCCAAGCGATGGTCGCCGCGGTTCGAACGGTGCCTCAGCGTAATTTCCGCCGGCGGGGTAATACCGCTACTTAGTTCACGTTTTTTCTATGTCTTAGCCCGTTTCTCTTTCTTCTCTCCTACCGCCCTAAGTCAGACTGATCCGGTTCAATCTATTCATATATTGGCTATGCGCCCAGTGCGCCCGCGTCACCCCCATTACTACTGTGGCGCGGAGATAATCCCATATGTTAAAGCCGAGGAAATAGCTCATGCTTTTTCAATTATTTTTAAACGGGTAATGTATTTTGATTCGGGTAGCTGCATTACAAAACGCTCTTTCCTCTCTCGTGAAATAAGACTGTGCTCTCTGGCCAGAGAGCAGGCTGCTCGAAGCGACATATCGATGTTCCGAACGCTTCCGCCGTGCGATTGCGATACGTCGGGAAACAAGACTGTCATATTCCCCGTTAATGCTGGCTTTGCTCCCTTCGAGTGGTTCTTTTCTTCTTTTATTTCACGGGCACTGCTTGTCATTTTATGGTTACTATAGAAAAATGTTGAGGGGAAGCGAGGAAGAGCAAGGCCAAGAATAAGTTACATTAAACTAATTAAAGAGAAGATAGACGCCATGTCGTATAGGGAAGTCAAAGAAGTGGCTATGGATAGTGTTAGATGGAGAAAACTTCATACTTTATCAGCTACACCGATCAGAGTATGACTCTTAAATTGATGATGATGATGATTGATGTGGCGATGTTTTGGCTACATCGAAATAAGCGATTTGAACTAAGAAAGAGTTAAGACCGCTCTGACTCCGTGACAGTGTTTAGTAAAAGGTCCTATTGTTCAGGATTCCATAGAGAAGAAATTTGTTTTCTTTCTAGAAAGAAATTGGTAGAAACTAATAATAACCTGTATTCGTGTCCTTATGGAAACCTAAACACTAGAAACATTTACGAAACACTGTCACATGAGATATCGTAAACTTAAATTCGACGATTTTAATTACATATGACGGAGTTATGTCTACTTTAGTTAACAATATTATTGATAGATCTAGCGTCTTGGCTTTTACGTAAATAGTTCATGTCGAAGGCGTATAGTGGTTTTTAAAAGCTTTTATTTCACTAACAATTATTCAATAGTGTGATTAAACAATTTTTGATGCTTGTCGCAGTTTGCTAGATGGCACGAATCGAAATTAGATAGCGATAGCACAAAGCAAAACCCTTTAGAAATAAATGTAAATAATATTTCGGCGTTGGTATGGTTGGTATTGATTTTCCCCGGGGGCTACTGTTTGTGGTTCTTCGAGAGGAGAGTGAATAGGTTCTTAAAGGGTCGGCAACGCGCGTGTGATGCTCCTGGCGTTGCAAGCGTCCATAGGCGGCGGTAACTGCTTAACATCAGGCGGGCTGCATGCTTGTTTGCCACCGACGTGATATAAAAAAAGTTTCCGGACAACAACATGGTGTAACTTTTTTGCTTTTTTATGACAGAACCAACGATCAGTATCGATTACATTTGCCAGACACCTAAGGTGGCAAGAGGGTCCACATCAAAGAACATAAAGTTGGATTCAATTTTCTAGATTGGTTTTCTGGTGGAGGCCGCTCGTTTATTCTCTTTAGGCAAGTCAAACCAACAGACATATTTTTGCATTAGTAATAAGGGTAAGATTGTTAGATCTTGAAAGAAATATGTCATTTGATAACAAACAAAAAAGAAAAAAAAAACAGCCAATTGCAAATCTGAATCGCACACCGAGGGTTCCGTAGTTTATCTACACCAATCTTGTTAAGTTACTATAATAAGCTCGGATACTATATGTAAGGACCTACATTTCTTGGCAGAGACCAAAATGAGTGATTTCATAACAGTACTACATATAAAAAAAAAATAAAAAAAAAACTTTATATCCCCCGAGTGCTCACCTTAACAGTTTCAAATATGATACTGTTAAGGTGAGCACGCGGGCCGCGGCGCGAGGTCGCCTCATGTATTCCTCTGCTCCGCAGACTGGCAGGACTGAGTGTTTCATATTTTCATAAAAGAAAATCTATGAGAAAGTAGTGTATGGAACTGTACATAATTAGGTCTTAAAACACAAGTGTCATCCTATGGTGAAACTCGCCTTCGGCTCGTTTCATAAAACCACACCCGGCTTTTATAACCTCCTATTGTGTAGCAGTTGCAAAAATTACTAATCTAAACGGGACTCACTCGGCGACTATAGGTAAATAAATACTTGAAAAGCACCGCTCTTTACTGGCGCAGTCGGTTGGATGTAACTACAATGGTATCGCAATTTCAAAGTGCCAATCACATCCTGCAAACCCGTCAAAACACTGCAGCGACCCGTGAAAAAACTCCCCCCTTAATGGCCGGAAGCCCCCCTCTAACCGAGGAAATTGCACGCAGCAGTTTGCCCCCTGGCCTCTTCATTGTATGGAAATTGCCACCTCATTCGCAACGTCTGCCGTAATGGCAAAGGGGCTAGGGTTTTTAATAACTTATTTAAAATTGGTTGTAATGGGAGGAGGCTATGGTGTGAGAGTAGAGCCTTTTTTAGGTTTAAGGAAATATATTTTCTCATAAGAATATTTACAATTCACTTACATGAGAAGTTATATATCTAATTTGACAATGGTATGATGAGCGCATGTATGCGTATTTGCATTCACAAATAGCACGTACCTTAAATTTACTACATCAACTTATTATAGCACTAGATTTTTTTAATTAAATAATTTAATCATGTATTTTAGCTGTGTAAATAAGGTTTAGTACGAATTGATAAATGCTATCCACTAAGATAGAAATGAAGCAACGATTAAGGCGCATAGTTAGCAGCGATCGTGCTGACCTGCCTTTTTATAATTTTAATGCGCTGTACAAGAAAAGTACAAAATGGCGGACGTAAGGCCGTAAGGCCAATCAACCAGGGGGCTGAACAGGCACTAGCATTTAGCGCAGGATACTTTAATATAGGAAATAAAACAACATAATCCAAAATACATGATTTTCACACATTATTATAAGTAGGATTTAATCCGGGAGTATGAGTAGGGCTGCCATCTCTAAATTCGCCGAACCCGGTCAAAGACTAAGAAAACCCGGACAATTGCGGTAAATTGTTTTTTTTCCCCGGATGCGTCCGAAAATAATATTATTAAAAAAATAATTGCTTTACGCTGTTAACGTGCTACGCTGAATGAAGCCAGTGCCTTGATTGCGTGTTGTATTGTTTATACGGTTTTCACCTACTTTGTACACAATAATACCGGTAAATCATTAATTCAATAAGGTATTTTTTTCTACATAAAAAGGGTTTTCCCCGGACTTTTGAAAACCCTCCCGGACGGCCTCCAAACTAGGACGATTCCGGGGAAACCCGGACGGATGGCAACCCTAAGTATAAGGAAACTCATTCTAAAAGTTTTAATTTAATTGCCGATTGCTTAAGAGCATTTCTCAAATTTTATGCCTACAATTAAGACAGAATTAAGGTCCAATATAATTTTCCTATTACTATTTCCTAAACTAATCGGAACCGTCTCATATTATCTCGAATAGAAAGAAGTATCTTTATCACTAAGTGAGTGATAGTAGTAGACATACCAATAAAATAAGTAACAAACAAGCATGCCGAATGAATTGCCTAAATATTCATAACTAAAAGGGTAAACAAATTGAATGAAGCCGTACATTTGGAGTGCATAACAAACAGACTGTTGTTTACTGTTGCTATTGTAAATAGAGATCACTCGAAAATATAACAGTTTCGTTTGTCTAAATATTTAAACACGTGTATTGAGCGACTGACTCTTGTATATTATTTAGTGTAAGTTTGTATTATTAAGCATAGTTTCACGAATATTTTGTATGTGGGTCAAGGAATTTGAAAAGCGTAACATACCTTTTTCGAAGGAAGATTATCAATGAATAATTCAAACTGTAGGTTTCAAATAATAAATAAATTAATAAAAATAAATATTAAGAGACAATCTTACACAAATCGACCTAGTCCCGAACTAAGCAAGGCTTGTACTGTGGGTACTAGACGACGATATACATAATATATAAATACATAATTATATAGATAACATACATGACCCAG
This sequence comes from Apotomis betuletana, assembly GCA_932273695.1. NCBI lineage: Eukaryota > Metazoa > Arthropoda > Insecta > Lepidoptera > Tortricidae > Apotomis > Apotomis betuletana. Next base: position 10,922,044 of record OW026321.1, on the reverse strand, counting down.
GAACAAATATTCGAGTTCATCACACAAATAATTGCCCCGGCCGGGATTCGAACCCAGGACCGCCGGCTCAGTAGACAGCTGCGGTACAAACCGAGCCAACCGCGTCGTCTAATCGTCTAAGAACCAATAAATCGGAATGGCCCTGTTCTAAGTAGTAACATTCATAATCTGTAAAAAAACATGTTTGATCATAGAGAATAATTTCTAAAACAATCAGCATTTTTGAACGGATAAGGAGCCTTATGTCAAAATAGCAAAATGAACTTGCTTTTGGTATAAGGGTGCTTCCACACCGCGATCATTCACCAGTGAAGTAACAAAAACGAAATGAAATTATCATATGATTTTTGTTACATTACAGTTTAACTTATTCTCTAGAAATTGAGCATATTCCTTGAGATTATGTTAATCTTTCATCGTATTATATTACCCATTACGAATTCACTCAAACTTTATCTAACATTTCCTAAAGACGCCATACTCTTGTTTGACTACGGCGAAACTCAAAGAAAACCCATAACAATAACAGAACTGGTTATGGGCCCAATAACGCTCGCGTTGCCTACTCGCGAGCTTCTAGCTGCTTTGGTACAGTAAGAGTATCCCGTCAGTACTTTGACTGAGTTAAACATAAAACTTTGTATCGCTTTTGCTTCTTAATTCATCTTGCAAATAGCCAGAATATCGAATTCCCTACATGCGCCAGTTTTTCAGACTACTCACAACCGCGACATTCAGAGGCTTTTTCTGGGTGCCCTCACTTCATCATCTTCATGTGCAAAATTGAATGTTTTTATTAACCAATAATCGCAAAAAGAAAACAATTTATTCAAATATAGAACAGAAGGCGCTTAAAGGGTCACTACTCGAGATCATGGTACAGCAAGCCATGATACAATTTTTTTTCAAATATATTATATCTGTCGTGCCTGGGCAGTAGCTAGTAGGTGACAATACACGCTCTAAGTTGCAAAGCTACTTATACAGTCAACAACATAAACTAATGTTACAGCACTACGAAATTGCGAATGAAGTGGCTATCTCCATACTGCACAATGAAGAGGCCAGCTTGTCGCTGCAATGTTTGACGTCGCGGTTGGCGCAGTTTGTAGTGCAGCTGCCTGCTGAGCCGGCGGTCCTGGGTTCGAATCCCGGCCGGGGCAAATATTTGTGTGATGAACACGAATATTTGTTCCTGGGTCTTGAATGTTATCTATATATGTATTTATACATTATATGTATATTATATCGTCGTCTAGTACCCATAGTACAAGCTTTGCTTCGTTTGGGACTAGGTCGATTTGTGTAAGATCCCTTAAAATTTATATATAAAAAAAAACATGTTAACGGGTTTCCAGTTTTTAAGTAACGGTTAAGCAATAATGTAACTATAAAACCAATAATGCTAACAGATAGGATACTGCATATTTTCACCGTGCACTTTGGAATAATTCCAGAAAGCTTTCACAATGGGCCCTCGTGAATCTCTGAGGAGCTTTAAGCTTAAGACTTCCGTTGTCTAATGTTGCCAAATTATGCCTACGTGGTGTTATGATTTTCGGATGGTTTTAATTACTCTGCTATGGCGCCAGCGGGGTTATCATTTTAAATGTCCATTTACATGTCTGTATTTAGATTTTCATGTATTGTCCTCAAGATATGTTTTACTCGTTTGAATGCGGGCTACGTCAAAAAGTAAGTTATCATTATAGTAGTTTATGCAACTGATACATAATGAGAGGCATTAAAACACGAGTGTGGTTTTATGAAACGAGCGTCAGCGAGTTTCATAATAGGATCACACGAGTGTTTTAAGGCCTAATTATGTACAGTTGTATACACTACTTTATCTACACACATATCATAAGTACTCTAAGATGGGTTCAGAAGCCATAAGGAAATGACCGGCACCACTAGTGCTACCTGTAAAATATCTAAAAACGACATATACTAATGCAGTAAGAAATAAATCTGAACAAATACATAAACAGATTATTTATTGTAATAGTTGTAATTTACATTTACATTGAAACAATATTTTCAACTACAATGTGAATTACAATAAACTTATCACAATTATACTTTCGTAACAGCAAAGGAACCAACAAACAAATGACAACAATAATGGCGGCAATTCGAACCTCCGTCAAGACGAATGTTTTCTTTTTCTAAATCATATGCAAACGAATGTATCCATATTCTCATATCACTCGAGATCAAATGTCGTGCGGTTTTTATAAAAAAACATACTGAATTGACGTTTCGTATCGATAACAATATTAATATCTATGGATACTAGAATAGAGACCTACTTTAGTTTTGACAGCTGTTCCAAATTTAAACTCATAACCTTACAAAAATTGATACTGTTATAACATTACAGTACAGATTTTACCTACTGCCACAGATAAGAAAGTCCTCATAGTAAAATTGGTTGTAGTAATGCTGGTCATTTCCTACGGTTTCTGAACGCATTTTAGAGCACTAATGATATGTGCGTAGATAAAAGTACTTTATCTATCCAAATATCATAAACCCTCCATGATGCGTTCAAGAACCGCACATTATGACCACCATAAAAATAGACTGTTTTGTTAGTACAAATTTCTTATCTGTAAAAATATTATTATTGCTAAATAATAACATCGATTTCGATAATATTATTTATTCAAATTTCGAACATCTCTGATAAACAAAGAAATTTGATTTGACCTCTATTCTAATATCAGTCGAGATGACGTTTAGTTCGAAATTAATTGTCAATTTGCAATCAAATTTGACAAATGTCGCACGTAAGTAGGATATCGAACGATATGATAGTTGGGGCCGACTCTAGTTTGTCTCTGAATAAAAAAAAACTATGACAGCTGCCAGAAAACTTCATTACCGCCATTACCGGGTAATATTTGTTATAATGCATCATGGAGGCTTATGATATGTGGCTAGATAAAGTAGTGTATGTAACTGTACATAATTAGGCATTAAAACACTCGTGTGATGCTATTATGAAACTTGCCTTCGGCGCGTTTCATAAACCCACACTCGTGTTTAATACCCTTCATTATGTACAGTCACATAAACTACTATTGTCGCAGTAACGACTAGTAGCACGATAGTTTAATTGAGTATTTTGTTAAGTTAAATTTGTTTTTATTATCGAAAACAATATAAGTGAAAAGGTACTTAGTGTGAAGGGTTTTAGTATTTGTTGTTATAACGGCGGCAATAGAAATACATCATCTGTGAAAATTTCAACTATCTAGCTATCACAGATGAGATGCAGCCTGGTGATAGACGGACAGACGGAAAGCGGAGTCCGTAACAGGGTCCCGTTTTTTAACCTTTAGGTACGGAATCGTAAAAATGACAAATTTCTACCATTTCAAAATGAAGTCGCGAGGTCTGCTCACAAAGCCATTATTTTATAAACATGTAGATATTTTTTCTTGTTCTCGTTAAAATGGTTTTCATGTAAATTTAAAATACAAACTTCACGTATAAAAGTATCGAGCGAACAACAAAACGGGAAAACTTGAACCATCACAATAACCCGCCAAATCGCATACTTTGTCTTCGACACAACGATAACTGCATCACGGAACGAATATCACTATCTTTCCGTTCTATTCTCCGAACAGTATACAATCCGATGCATAGAGCCAAGTATCCAAACAATTGAACGGAATTTATTGAAGGCGGGGTCATAAAATTGGCTATGCTATGGGCAATATCCAAGAGGAGATAACGTAGTAACGTAGAAAATGTGTAATGTAACAAAAATTTTACCATTATACGCTTTTTCTTCCCCGACACAAGTAGTTCATTATGAGACCTTTATTCAATGCTAAGACTGAACATAACTTCAAAGTTTAAAATTCATAGCATCAATACTAATTTTATTAAAACTTTCGTGAGACATATTTAATTATTGTATTAAGCGGTTTACACTCACGTGAAATTGTCAGGAACGGCCCGACATGTTTCGAACTCGTATGGAGCCCTTCATCAGGGACGGCTGCCCGTACACCGCCGCGGCAAACTCGTCACTGCTGATACTTTGACCTACGTTCCGCTCTGAGCGCGCGCGCCGATGGCGCGGGGGCGGGGGGTGCTTGCAAGCCCGCAACTTGTCCGTCCAGCACTCCAACGTCACTTTTGTCATCAACATGTCGGGCCGTTCCTGACAATTTCACGTGAGTGTAAACCGCTTAATACAATAAGCATCAATACTGGCTGAGATCTTGTCAATTGTTCCAATTAAAGCTGAATAACTTGGAACGTACTGGTCCTGTTCAACCAAACATAGCTAAGAACCATCTCGACGGATATGGCTTTAGATAAGAAAACCGTACTCAAATTGTTGCATCCGTTTGGGAGCATATGCATATGCCGATCCTCAATCAGTCTTTTCGGCAGCCAAGGACGGTGCTTCACAGCTTGAAGACCACAATAAACCGTATTTTTAGGCATGATATGAATTGGCGCAGATAAAAGAAGGAAACTCCACTTCGCATGACGGTAAGCAAAAGGGGGAGCCCAAGTCGCAATGGCAACTGACAATAAACCAACGGTTGGCACCGTCATGCTGTAGACAGTGCCATGCTGGCCCCAGAGATGGTTCTAACAGCCATCGCGGAAAACCTCGGCAGGGAGATCATTCCACATGCGGAGCGTTTGCAGTAGGAAACTCTGGAACCGCACAGTTCTTGACCATTTAGGCTCCAGTGTGTGAGGATGAACACCTTGCCGATGGCGAGTGCGATGGTAGAAAGTTAGTCTTCTGCAATAGATTGAGCGACCTATAAATACAGAACCCAGACACAGTTGAGTCGATCCGTTTTCTAGACAACATCGCGTTACTCGTTCCTTCGCCGAAGCCAAGTTCCATTGGAAGTGAGCCATCGCGCGGACAGGTAAATCATAACTTCGCGCTGAGATACGGATTTGTTTTTAAGTCGTACGTAAGTTCACTGGAAACTGTCAGTGACAAGTTAAAGAAGAATGCCCGATTCGGCATTAATTTAATTTCCTCAAACATGCAATTAAATGTCGTCATAACGTGCGTTACAGGCTTCGAAGTATAACGTTTCGGGCAGAACAACTCGAGAGAACTGTAAATGAATTTCATATATATCACTATCCTCGGTCTATACCTACTTTCCCGGTAAACCCCTCATTTCCGGCGTCTGCAGTAATGCACTAATTTAAGAGCGTGTACACGTTCGGTTATTTATTAATTACTTAATTGTACAAAAGAAAAAGTATCGTAAAACAGCGGACTTATAGATCGATAACAGTCATCTTTAGAGCAAAGAAGAAAAATTGTAGACGGTGCAACTAATATGTGTAGTGTGCGATTGGCCGCCACCGCCGCCGCCGCCGCTACTGAACGGTTCTCCTGATGATGAATCGTGAACCAATTCGAAACATGTCGAGCGATATTCGACTACTACGACGTGAGTAAAACCCTATGTATTTAAATATGTGAATACGCCTAATCTAGTTGTTCTATCGCGCTTTGTGCAGAAACTTAATACGACCCCGCAGGCATTCGTTTTAGTGAGCCATAATACAATCTTTTACCATCAGAACAAACATTTATATTGCTATCATCGGAAAAGAGGTTCAAATTCATAATAGGTACTACTACCTACTAAAATAACGAGATGAAAGTATAACTAGAGTAACATTATTCATATCCAAGAATTAGCATTCTTGTGCACGGTTGCAATCAACACTAATCAATTCATGGCTATCGGAATTCCGCGTTCGAACATGCAAATTAAACAAGACAGTCCGATAACAAGATTCGTCCGGCAGTAACCTAATTCCTTTCGAAAAATCCCGACGCATTCACAATTCAAATGAATTATTACTTACTTTCAAGAATGCATATATGGACCAGCGTAAACAGACCCGTCATACCTAGTTTTGCTTGTGATTCAGAAGGGATACCTGTGCAGTTGCTTGTGTGGAGGGGTCTAAGCAAAATGGGCGAATGGTAACTGATTTATATTCCAGTGTGAAAAAGTGCAAATTTATGTAAAGTGCATCAACGTTTGGCACTTAGCTGGTTTTATTCGGATTGCGACTGGTCGGCTTTTGTGTTTAATGGTTTCGAAAATGCCGGTTTTAGAAATTGTTTTAATGGCGGTGTGAAATTCCCATAATTTTATGTAACCACTTTTGCATGTATATCCAACTCTAGGTAACAAAAGTAAAGGATAAATTATCTTAAAATATACTTACTTTAAATGTTATTGCACAAAAACTGAGTATTCTCTACCACTATTAATAAAAGGAAACAGATTATTCTATAGATTGATGCAATCCAAGTGACTTAAGTCCAAACGGATCTGAATACCGAAAAGATAGCTCTTACTCATTGCCATCATTGATAAGAATTTTAGGATATTCTGCGGATACCTCGATCGGTTTTATGACTGAGGTTTACTCAGTACATGGATCCTTTAAATCCGCTCTGCTGTGGGACGGCCCGAGCGTTCATCTTTCTATACTAAGAAGATGTCACAAATGAGCGCGACAGCGGCAGCGGTGCGCGGTACGTGTGTCTCGCTCGACCGCTCGCCGCGCCGCTAGTACTCATACTCCTCCATATAACCTTTCAAGCCGCCTTAAAAGTTTTTTCTCAAACATGTAATGAAATGTCGCCATAACGTGCGTTATGACAGGCCTCGAAGTATCGCGTTCCGGGCGGAACAACTCGAGAGAACTGTAAAGGAATTTCATACAAAATTGAAGGCCTAGATAATTTTTTTAAAACATGGCGTCTGTGTTCATGAACATTCTAAACACCTGAATTATATATTTTTTGAGTTGTGTATTATTTATTTCTTTGTATATGTTTGAGAAAAAGCACTATACACGCCTTAGCCGGGGAAAGCTTGCCGGCTTCGTATCACTATGCGGTTGACCCTCTATACTTACTCACCCAGCAATCCAGTCTTTCCCGGCTTCTGTACCTACTATTAATTTTTTTTTTTATCACCAAATCATCAAAGGAACTTTCTAATTCCCCTCGCAGTCCCGCAAACCTCGTTATACGTATTCAGACCCCCATTAACTCTTCAAAGACTGGGGGCAACCTCAAGATTTGCAATTTCCGTGTCTACTTATCATCCAAGAGAAAAATATCATAAGTGCTATAAGCTTTATATGCAATTACTGCCTTCTTCCTTTGCACGGCAAGGCACGGTCTAGATGAGAGAGGTTAGTGTTATTCGTGTTTTTGAAGTGGTTATTCTTAGATGATTATATTTTCTGATTAGGATTTGTTGGTGACAGAGTTCGGGATTGAAAAAACATAAAAGTAACTTTCGCTTAACCGTAATGTTAAAGGATTGTTTTATTTTTAGCGTGACATGTATCTTGATAATACCTTAGGTTGAACTATCAAAAAAACAATATTTATTGAGTATCACAGAAAATTCAGCATACAAACAGTGTTGGTATGGTAATACTTGTGCTAAGAGGCACCGCCCCTTTTACGTTGTAAATTATATTATTTGTATTATTTTTAAAGAGAAGATATTCAGCTAATAGTATCCAATAGAATCACAATGAAAATACGAATGCGAAAATGTTGACTAAACGCGACATAACAACAACAAAAACCGCAAAAACGCACAAAACTTGTAAAACATAAAAGTGTAAAAATGTTTCATTAAAAAAAAAGTGAAAACGTCGCCCCAAACGAGGCCCCATAAGTAACAGTTATATTAAAATTCCAAAAGGAATGAATATATTTCAAGTGCTTACAAAAAGCTTTCCGCGCTTTTGTCGGGTTGGAAAGCTCGGAGTCTGCGGCGGAAGTTTTTTGTCCCCGCTCTTGTGAGGGCCAAATTGTTACCGATACAGGCAATTATATTATTACTAGCTGTGCCCCGCGGTGTTACCCGCTCATCCCACGGGAACACTAAATTTATTCGGGATGAAAAGTATTCTATGTCCTTCCCCGGGACTGAAACTATCTATATACCAAATTTCATCTAAATCGGTTCAGCGGTTTAAGCGTGAAGAGGTAACAGACAGACAGACAGACAGACAGACAGACAGACAGACAGACAGACACACTTTCGCATTTATAATATTAGTATGGATAGTATGGATTAGTATGGATTTTGAGGCGGTCGTGACCTCTTGTAATTTTCGCATTCACAAAGGAAGTAATCAGCATGCGTCATGTAAGTATTAAAAAATTTGTACATTAATGCTGACGCCGGGAAAGAAGGGCTTGTCGGACGACCGTAGCGAGGCCGGATAGTGATACGAAGCCGGCAAGCCATTTTCACGGCTAAGGCATTTATAGTGCTTTTCTCAAACATATTATGCAATGAAATAAATATAATTCAGCTGTTTAGCCTGTTCACGAACACAGACGCCATAATACACAAAAAAATACCCCGGCTTAGGCCTTCAATTTTGTATGAAATTCCTTTACAGACTTTCTCGAGTTGTTCCGCCCAAAACGTGATACTTCGAGGCCTGTTATAACGCACGTTATGACAACATTTTATTGCATGCCTAATACATTGAAAATAATGACATTAAAGTATTGTCTCGAAGTATTTGTCCATTCAGTAAAGTAAATGTAAACACAAGTCTAATCAAATAATCTTTATCTTCCCGCGGTTGGTAAATGAGACCGAGTTTTTTTGACAAAAAATTAAACATTTTCGAAACTGCAGCCGAAACCATGATTCATTCAAATTGAAACGTTTCGTAATATAAATATGAGCGCCGCTCATGTTACGTATTTTATCTAAAGTAAGGATTTACACGTAAAAATCATCAGATGTCCAAATTGCATTGGCTTCCTAAAAATGTTGACTTTTATTTTTTATTAAAGCAGTAACGTCTGCTAACGTTAACCAAATGTTTACAATGAAGCGAAAAATTGAAAAATTTAATGGTTCGGACAGGATTCGAACCTGCGTTTCCAACGGCTTTCCGGGCCAACACGGGCGTCCTACCAACTGGACCACGAACCAGATGTCAGAGCCATTGAATCTTTCAACCAGTTGCTTCAACATGCCTTAGGGTGGCATCGTAGCGGCATCTACCGTAAATATTAGACTTTTAGATAGATTTAGAAATTTTTCAATTTTTCGTTTCATTGTAAACATGTTCACTTTTGGTCGATTAAGCCAAAATTTTGCAAGAAATATTGTCAAATGTCAATATATTAACTTTAGCTGTGTCAAAAACATGAAAGAAATAAGGTGATAGGTACGTATGTCATGTAAAAGTAAAATTAGTGTAGAGTCTGGAATAGTAAAATGACGATGTAATGTATAATATGTTTCTTAATTTAATTTAATTGGCATGCATCTAAAACAGTTAGATTATTAAATTAAGAATCAATCATGACCAACTGATAAACAACAGATTCAGAATTCATTCTTATTATGTATTTCTGAAAAAATTAATATAAAAATATAGGCTTCATCATTTTGTGCAAGTTGTACCCGCTTAAACAAAAGGGACATAAATAAATGAGACCGGATTGTCGGCTTTCAGACTTGTCATGTTTGCCATGAAGGGTACAACTTGTCACAACATGACAGTAATATAAAATAGTGTAATAATAATAACTTACGTGTGTAGTCCCAACTGTCTTGGTCGTTTTTGAACACATTCAATCTTTCAGGCTGAAACAAAAAAGAAAACATTTTTGATACAGTCAAATAAATAAGGAATGGACAAGAAGCCTAACAAGACCAGGATTGGGTGGCATACGACCGATCGATTTTACATTATAAGACTCTAAAGATGAAACACACGGAGTACTGTAACTTTTTGTCAGCAGTAAAATACAATAGAACAAAATAAAGACAAAGTATATCTAAAATATAGGTACACATGCGACTTTCATATTGTGAACTATGATTAAGGAACGATATCAAATCAATTGCTGCATAATATTTTAGTTACCATACACTTAAAATTAATAAATTTCGGTACCCATAAGTATGTATATGTCGGCGGCCGATCGTAAAATCCGCTAGATCACGAAATTCCTAGGCATATCGTGAAACGCCGCCGTAAACGGTAAGGTTGGGTTTCAATTACACGTTTCAAATAGCTGAAACTAAACCTAAATCTAATTGCATTATAGCGTATATTAAAAACAGTACAGTACAGTACATCACAGATCAAACTAAACTAGTCCCGACAGAAAACAAAATAAAAACAACACTCGAAAACGCATTTAAGTTGAAACTGGGTGCTAGTGTATTTAAAACTTCCAAACTTAAAGAAGCCGAATAAATATTTTGAAAACTTCCGAATCCCTTCTATTACGTAAGGAACTTCTGCCAAAGCCTTTTAGTATCGAAACAAACGCTGATTTGAAGGACTCTAGAGCACGCAAGTGCTCTGGGTTATACGAGAGCGCAAACGATCCGTTTTATGTGACCATATTAGTTTTGTAAGTGCACTTTGGGAGTTAGTTCAAATAGCATATACGAGGTACTTAATAAATGTGCGTGGATATGTCGAAATTGCGCTATAAAATTCGCAAAGTCAATGCTCAAGAAGAAATAAAATATGTATATGATTATACTTGAAGAAAATACGATAATGTACGGAAATAAGATACACTTTAATAAATGCGTTAAATAAAACGACTAACGAAAATTCTGTCATATCATAACATTACGTTATGACTATCGAATCTATGGCAGCAAGGCCTTTGGGTACTCAACTATAATAGGATTCCGGTCCGGGCACAGAGGCCCACGTTTCCATACTAAATCCGCCTTAGTAATAGTCCGACTCTACAAGTTACAGTCTGTGCTGTGATCGACTCGTCGCTTCAAATGGATTTTTAAATCATAAATTGGGATATTTACGAAAACGTAAAAATGACGTTGTATTGTTTTATCCTTCATTTGATTATATCGGAAACAGCTAGGTCTGGTTAAAAAAATTAAATGCTATCAATTGTATGACAGTCAATAGAGATCCATCGCGACGACTTGGGGTGTCTATTCGTTTCAAATCCCCGGCTCGCCTCCAGTGTTCTCTCTTAGAGTAGTGGCCCGAATAACGCGAATAAACTTTTATTCCCTCTCCCCGATATACCGTTAACTGATATCACCTTGTGCGGAACTAGCCGGCTTTCATTCCAAGTTTAACTTAAATAGCTTGTCTATCTATCTATCGGCCACAGAAGTCCACTGCTGAACATAGGCCTCCCCTCCTCCCTAGCTCGCCACAAAGTGCGATCCCGTGCAGACCGAATCCATTTACGTCCCACGCCGCGCTTTCCTATACGTGGTCGCCCTTTGTTTCCTATAAACTTATTTCGTCGCATGTTTCATTTAGCAGAAAAATCACTTCGTAGAATTTTTATTCCTCATTTTTCATAATTCTTGCAAATATCATCATCCTATTGATTTGGTTAGGTTAGTTTTGTTTTATAAGAATCCCAAATAGTTTACGGCTGAAAAGACAAATGCTTCTTCCATCCATCTAGTCGGGTGCCGACACACGCTGCGCTTACCTATACCTGGTCGCCACTAGGACTTTGCTGCCCCAACGGCCTTCCATTCACCGAGCTACATGGCCTGCCCATTGCCACTTCAACCGGGCAATCCTGTGAATGTCGGTTACCTTGGTTCTTCTCCGGATATCCTCATTTCAGATTCTATCACGCAAAGAAACCGAGTATAGCCCTTTACATTGCAGGTTGCGTGACTCTTAGCCGCCTGAGTTTCAGTGGGAGACATGGCCGTACACAATAAGACTGAATGTGAAATAGCTTGTACTGAAGTTAATTTTACAAGCACATGCACGCCTAGCCTAACTGTGAGACGCGACTTTTTGTGGCGCGACAAATACTACCTGTCTCTTTCCTTTCAATGCCGTCCGAGCTAGATAGGTGATGCTAAGTTGCGTGACAAGCGAAATATGCTTGCCCTATTGGATTGAGTTACCTACATACGACAATTGATGGCAAGATTTGATATTAGCTTAGTTCTCGTTTTCAATTTTTCGCTTCATTGTAAACATTTAGTTTACGTTAGCAGACGTTACTGCTTTAATAAAAATAATTAATTTGTCGATTCTCAACACAATTTAGGACGATGGTACCGATCATAAAGTCTGAATCTTTACGGTAGATGGTGCTACGATGCCACCCTAAGGCATGCAGGAGCAACTGGTTGAAAAGTTTGGCTTTCATATCAGGTTCAGTGGTCAAGTTGGTAGGACGCCCGTGTTGGCCCGGAAAGCCGTTGGAGACGCGGGTTCGAATCCTGCCTGAACCGTTGAATTTTTAATTTTTTCGCTTCATTGTAAAAAATCGGTTTACGTTAGCAGTAGTTACTGCTTTAATAAAATTAATTAGCTTAGGAGCTCTGCGAAACTCATATAGAACGTAATTTTCGTAATGTTAGAAGATGTATATCGATATCGAACATTTTCTATTGGCAAAATTTTCTTTCTTTCATCTATCATCACGCCGAAACGGCAGCACATATTTTGACCAATTTTAGCCAGGGTTTTTATTTTACCCGACTCCGGTAGAGAAAAAAAGCGGGAGTAATAGCGGGCACCATTTACGAGTAGTAAAACATTAACCACCGAAGCAATTTTATTCGAAACTTATTTCCGGGACGTCAAACTCGACGTGCGGCGGCCATTAAGCGGTGACATCGACGGTTTTTAATTCAAAATTACTTCTAACAATTACTTAAGATAAGATAAGATAAGATAAACAGATTCTTTATTGCACAAAAAACAATAAGTACAGAAGAAATTGTGTGTAGAAGCGTGCATAAAATGTTTAAATCCAGAGTTACCAGGGGACCACTAGGCTAAGCCTGTATCGCGGCAACCAACAATTCAATTAAATGTCATGGCTTAATAGAAGACATCATGTAGCAAACAAACAAAATAAATAAATACATAAATAAATATCAGACAACCTCACACAAATCAACCTAGTCCCAAATTAAACTCAAGAACTCCATAACACAAGCCTTCTTGACAAGAAGGCTTGTTATGGGTACTAGGCGACGATATACATACTTATATAGATAAATAAATACTTAAATACATAGAACATCCATGACAGGCACAAATATTCGTGTTCAACACAATGATTAGGTATTCTACTGCTTACCGATAGTGAAAACAAATACAATAAATAAGAACACAATTTAACATGGTTACAAACTAAAACAAGTTAAGGAAACTAAAACTAATTCTAGGCTTTACTTTCTAGCCTCAGTTTCGTAGTTCCGGGAACTAAGCCAGTAATGTAATGTACCTGACAAGAACAGTTTGAACTAATGCACCGCACCAGATTAGTTTCTCACTATTGTTCTGGCAAAGTTGGCGTATCTGTCGCGGCAGCAAACATGTCGGTCAGTGGCATCGCCAGCCACACCCCGCGATCATTTTACACAAATAACCAATGAAATATGTCTGAGAATTGCTCAGATTTTGGGAATTGAAAAACAGAGAACCCTCTGTAGTATCTAATTCTACGGCACCAATGTGTCTAACGAAAGAGTACAGTGAATGTTGTGCCGTTATAAAAAAAAAAAAAAAACCCTTAATATGTAAATACCGCTCTAAGAGCAAGATTCTTTGCCAAAAAAGCTGCAAAAAACCTCGTAAATATTAGTAAAGACCGGCCAAGTGCGAATCGGACTCGCGCACCGAAGGTTCCTTACAAACATTTCCCATCTTAACTTAAGCCGGCCGGCTTTAGTTAAGTTTGCACCTGGTATGCATAGCGCCGGATACAAATGAGGTGCAAAGCAACGCGACCCATCACTTTTGTTGTATGGGAGCCCCACTTAAACATTAATTTCATTCTGTTTTTAGTATTTGTTGTTATAGCGGCAACAGAAATACATCATCTGTGAAAATTTCAATTCTCTAGCTATCACGGTTCATGAGATACAGCCTGGTGACAGAAGCAGAGATAAGGTCCCGTTTTTTACCCTTTGGGCACGGAATCCTAAAAAGCGCTCACTTCGAGATTAATAGCAAAGTCATAACGCTAATACGAACAAGAATGCCGCGCCACTAAATCTGGAAACCGGCGCCGGTCGTCCGATGCATTTGCCAAATATATGATAAACGGGGGCGGACGAAAAACAGACAACGGATGTTTCGATGCATTAACGGGATCGTATGTTGCTCCGATTCCACTCCTGCTGATCATGTGATCATCATACCCCGGGGGGCAAACGGATCGCCTGATGGAAAGCGATTACCGTCGCCCATAGACACCTGCAACACCAGAGGAGTCACTAGTGCGTTGCCGGCCGCACAGCTGGTAGTACGCTCTTTTCTTGAAGGGTTGAAGGTATGACTATTGCGATGATTATGCAAAGGGTGGAACCGTAGTATACACCAAACATAAGATGTAAAATTGACCACATTTCGTTTGGTATTAGGATTAATTCGGTGAATAGAGACTAAAGTACTATGTGTGACCTTACAAACGGTCCGGTAGTTTTGAATTTTTTATATGTTGTCTAGAATGGTTAGTCAGTGTTTAAAATGCAAAATGCACAATTCCCCCCCCCCCCCCCCCCCCCTCCGCGCCCGCCGCCATATTGAAAAAACCGGCACGTTCTTCATATTTTTGCTCATATCTTCCTTTAGGAGCATTTTAGGTAGAAGAAAGCTTTGACAATGTTATAGAGAGTTAAATTTACTACATTCTCCATTTTATATTTTGTTTCTAGGACAGACAGTTACGGAGATATGCACATTTAAAAAAACGTAAAAAATCTCAATTTCCAACTCAAAAACAAACTTCTGGATTATATCTTCGTTTAGGAGCATTTTAGCTAGAACAGTGCTTGGGCAATGTTGTAGAGAATTAAATTTGCTATAATTTATTTTCAGATTTTGTTTCTAGGACAGATAATTACGGAGATATGTAAAAAATAAAGTCACATTTTCCGAAAATGTATGTTTACGGTTTTTTCAATATGGCGGCGGGCGCGGAGGGGAGGGAATTGTGCATTTTGCATTTTAAACACTGACTAACCATCCCAGACAACATATAAAAAATTCAAAACTACCGGACCGTTTGTAAGGTCAAACTCCTTTATTTACTGAATTAGATCGGCCTTAAATAATCTTTTTATATATTCCCAAAGGCACACGCATAAACTTCCATCAATATGTGTATCACACAAACCCGCATTTAAATCAATAAATGCCAATTCGCCACGCGTCATAATAATATGTCGCCGCGTTTCTCGCTCGATTTTATTTAGCATTTTCCTCACGACTCCTAGTCGGGGGGGTTTCCATCAAAATCATAATTTTAGTATGACAGTGTTCATGTTTTATTCATACATAAGGTTGGGAGTGTATGTTGGATGTTACTGAAATATTTCCCGACCTCAGAACACTTCCGTGATGTTTTTGGATGTGTTGACGTTGCTATGCATTTTAATTTAGCTTTCAGGTAAACAGATACAACGTTTCATTCATGGATAATGTAAATACTATGCAGTGCATAAGTAAATATTAAAAAATATCGGACATCCTTGCACAAATCGATCCAGTCCTACAGTAATTCAGTGAATAAAGGATTTTGACTTTACAAACGGTCCGGTAGTTTTGAATTTTTGATATGTTGTCTAGGATGGTTTGGCAGTGTTTAAAATGCAAAATGCACAATTCCCCCCCCCTCCGCGCCCGCCGCCATATTGAAAAAACCGGCACTCTTCATATTTTTGCTCATATCTTCCTTTAGGAGCATTTTAGTTAGAAGAAAGCTTCGACAATGTTATAGAGAGTTAAATTTACTACATTTTCCATTTTATATTTTGTTTCTAGGACAGATAGTTACGGAGATATGTACATTTAAAAAAAACTTAAGAAATTGCAATTTCCAACTCAAAAACAAACTTCTGGATTATATCTTCGTTTAGGAGTATTTTAGCTAGAACAGTGCTTGGGAAATTTTGTAGAGAATTAAATTTACTATATTTATTTTACATTTCAAATTTTGTTTCTAGTACTTTAGTCTCTATTCACCGTATTACAGTAAGCTCAATCGAATCACTTTTTTAAAACACTTGTGTAAACGCACATCCCAAGGTATGGCTAATGCGCCTAAGCATTTTAAAGACATATGACGCAGAGGGCGCTTCTAGTAACGTTGAATTATGGAATCCAAGATTCGGTATGATTGACGTCACCATGTGGTAGCTCAGTTGCGAGAGCACTGCGCCGGAAACGTAAGGTCACAGGTTCGAGTTCTGCGTACATTGCATTGGACCTTTGTGTCAACGTATATAAGGGCATTTCTCAGGAGTGGCATTTTTAAGTGTCCGGGCTTGAAAATGGTTAAATTTACCATCGAATATTTCTGAATAAAATCAAGCTAGTACCTAACGGTTTGTTTCGTCTGGCGAGCTATGTAAACATTTCATGATAATTCATTAACATGACATTAAAAAAAAAATATTACAAAAATTGACGTTCACTGGAAGCGTCCGCTTGCCAGATTTGTTGAAATAAAAAATCATAACTGGATATTGGGTCTGGATACTATGATTTCAAATGTGTTCCCGTATTCAGCATTAGTTTATTAATCATTTTGTTCCTATAGATATAATTTATCTGCTAAACATTTTAAATAAAAACTATTTTTCGGAGCGTCCGAGGGTAACTAGTGATTTCAGTGTAAACTTTAAAACACGTCAGCACTGCCTTAAAGAAGTATACTAGAAACCCGCAGCTCGAAAGCAAACAAGCTACAGTTGTGTTCTCACCGCCGCCGAGAGTAGACGTCGGCTCAATGGCTTGTAGGTAGAGTTCGTGTGGGTTCGTTGGTCATTCGGTGGATTTGGTTACGTGTTTTGTTGAATTCGGTGGAACAATTTGTGTTGTTCAGTGATTGTGTGTCTGCAATTTTATAAGTGAATAAACTATCTCCGGGAGAATGTAAGTCCATAATAATTTGTTCGTGTCTATATTACTTTTAGTATTCCTTAAATCGATAAAAAACATTAAATTTTGAAATCGGTGGAATTGATTTCCATTGATTCGGTGTAATTTTTGACCACTGAAGTCAATAAAAATTGCCACCGCTATCAAGTTTTACGATAAAACCAACTGATTTTACATTATTTCTATATTGCCATGCCCCTCAATCGGTTCTTCAATGCTTATAATCGTGATTTTGTTAATTCAGCATAGTTCTGACTGTGCTTCTTTTGTTTACTAATTTCGGTGGGTTGCTGTTCGTTAGGCTGCTTTCACCGGCATCTCATTGGCATTTTAGCACATGGTTTACCCATCTCGTTGAACTGGTGCATCAGGGTATTATGCCTCAATAGCCTGACACTACAAATATTCCTAAGGGTCGTCATTTCAGCGAGCTACACATCGAAAACTCTGAAGTATTGAGCCTTTGATTTCGGTGATTGTAAAATCTTAAATATCTTATGAACCACTAAGTTCAGAAGAGGGCCTTTGCTACCAATATTTTTTTTAAATTAGGCCGTTTTTATATATTAAAGTCACGAATCAAAAATATGAAAAATAAAATTGACCACCGAAGTCAAGCAAAATACCTCGGCCCGGAGAATCGCCCATAAATACATTATAGTTATGACAATACTTAAGGTTTTGCTTATCGTGCCTTTATAAATAATATTGGCGCGCTACACCTAAGCGAAATCTTACAATTAGCTCTGCAAGTAAAATGGCGAGCGGCACGAACAAAAGATAAAAGAACCACGTACTTCGCCCTCGAGGGGGCTTTACCCTCTTGTAAACTGTCCGTTAGCACGAAACCGTCTCCGATAGCGAGACACTTCGCGACAAGGGGCGGAGGAAATTAACACCATCAGCCCGTCTAGCACAACTATGGGGCTGTTCAGAAATGACGTCATACATTTTTGAGGATTTTTGACCCCCCTTAAAATCGTCTAACTAACATAATGGCTGCCATTTTGAATAGTTTCGAAAAATTGGATCGATGAAATATTCTATACTAGCTGCGTCGCGCGGTGTTACCCGCTCACCCCACGAAAACACTACATGTTTTCGGGATAAAAAGTAGCCTATGTGTTAATCCGAAGTATTAGCTACCTTCATAGCTAAATTTATCAAAATTGGGCCAGCCGTTTGGGCGTGAAGAAGTGACAAATGTACACACAAACTTACGCCTTTATAATATTAGTGTGATAAGATAATTATCGAACCTGCTCACAAAATTCTTTAGAATCTGTTGAGAAATGCGACCTGTTGGCCGGACACCCGGACATCCGGGATTCGGAATCTGGTCATGCGAAAGAAATTTTGGCCAAGCTGAAATGGAGACGCTTCGCTCGCTCGGTGATGGGGATCATACCAAAAACTAGTATGCATTCGATCACCATCAAAAGTTACTTACAATTTGACTACTGGTTTATGTCAAATTACTCACATTGTTGAAGACGAAAGTCTGCAATCAGTACGTATACGTGCGTACGTACCGTGATGACCTACGGAGCCGAGACGTGGTCTCTTACTATGGGCCTTTCAAGGAAGCTCAGAGTCACTCAGCGAGCTATGGAAAGAGCTACGGTCGGGATTTCTCTACGAGATCGAATCAGAAATGAGGAGATTCGTGTCCGAACCAAGTTTACCGACATAGCAAACCGGGTAAGCAAGCTGAACTGGCAATGGGCGGGGCACATAACTCGAAGAACCGATGGCCGTTGAGGCGGAAAGCTTCTCGAGTGGAGACCACATACCGGCAAGCACAATGCAGGACGGCCAGCCGCAAGGTGGTCGGACGACCTGGTTAGATTTGCGGGGACTCGCTGGATGCGGGTCGCTGCTATCCGGCACATATGGAAGGAGGCCGGTATCAAAGCAGTGGATTCACATTGATGACTCAGTTGCCAGTTATTTTTGATGCTGTCTGTACAAGTTACTCCATTCCAACTCGTACTTGACCGGTTTTTCGTACAACGTACCGTACAGTACAGTCGCATTTATAAACATATGTTCCATATCGTGTAAATGCGAATGCACCGGACGCCGCGCCGGCGCGGTGACCGCAAGCTATATATTAGACGCGTCACGTTAATGGTCGCCAGCCTTTAAAATGACCGGCAATATCCATGCTGCTATTCGTTTATTTTCATTCATCGCAAAACGTGGGGATTTTTTGTGCCTTTTACTTGATTACTTAGTACAGCACTATACATGCTGTATTATTATTGTATTAAGCGGTTTACACTCGCGTGAAATTGTCAGGAACGGCCCGATATTGTGACTGACGAAGTTACCGCGCCTTTGTACAGCAGTCCCTGATGAAGAGCTCCATACGAGTTCGAAACATGTCGGGCCGTTCCTGACAATTTCACTTGAGTTTAAATCGCTCAATACAATAATGAAATATGTACCACGAAAGTTTTAATAAGATTAATGCTGTATTATATTTAGCGTACAGCTGTGTCACGCGACTCTATGCCGCGCGACGTATACTGCCTGCACACTTTCATTTCAATACCGTGCGAGCAAGACAGAGATGCTGACTCGCGCGACAAACGGAGTCTAGTCTGCTAGCTCTACTGGGAATTGGCAATAAAAAGTTTTAAAAGTTTTTTTATCTTTATTTAAGAGCTTTGTCACTGAGTGACTATGTCGCTCTGGAAATGAATAGTATATGAACTTCAATAAACGATATTCAATCTACGATAGACGATTGCCAGACAGTAGTAATATTGCTCGCATTTCATTACAATCACGTTATTATTATTTTTTAATACTTAGGGACAATCTTACACGAATCGACCTACTCCCAAACTAAGCAAAGCTTGTACTATGGGTACTAGAACTAGACGACGATATAGATAATATAAATATAAATAACATTCATGACCCAGGAACAAATATTCGAGTTATTCACACATATATTTGCCCTGGCTGGGATTCGAACCCAGAACCGCCGGTTCAGTAGGCAGCACTACCAACTGCGCCAGCTGCGTCGTCATTACTACTAGGACGAGTACTTATTTGGTGTACAACATTTCCTCAAAGATACGCCTGATTCAATTAATTACAACATAGCCTTATAGTCGCATTAAAGTGGTACACAAAAGGCCACTGAAACGTATTAACCTCTACATCAGCCGAGTGGCAAAGCGGTTAGCACTCGAGCGACTAAACAGCTGCAGACGAGACAAATGCGTCGGAACACGACAAAGGGACGGGCTTGTTTCTAGTACGTACTTACGTACCTTCATTTTGAGATGAATCTGTAGTCAAGATTGAATTGTTGAGTTGAGTTAGCTATGTCACAATATAAGAACTGTTGAACATTTTTTAATGTTCCATATTCAACCATGTTCTTAACACGTATAGAAATTGTAGATGTCACTATAAGGTGGGCCCCTCCGTTCGCGCAGGGAATGAAGTAGTAACTCCTTTTTCCAATTTATCGCAGTTGGGTGTAAAAAAAATATTCTAATGAGCATTTCTCAAAAAATTTGTACACAATTAAGACAGAAAATTAAAGTCCAATATAATTTTCCTATCTCGCGTGAGAAAAACTCGCATATTAAAGTTGTGCTACAGGTGCAGGTGCAAGTAAGCCTTGATACAGGGTGCGTGAAGCGACAGACAGACGGACAGTTCCATGACTAACTGCGACAGGGTTTAAGGGATAACACTCCTGGTTGACAAGCATTTGTGTGGGCTTGTATACAGCTGGTATAATACTTCGTTAACCCGCGACGAAAACAGAGAGATCTTATAGTACGATATGTGTATCTGTGTGTTTGTTTGTGGCATCGTAGCCGTAGCTCCTTATCGCGTGAACCACGTGAGTGCGTTTTTTAGGGTTCCGTACCCAAAGGGTAAAAACGGGACCCTATTACTGAGACTTCGCTGTCCGTCCGTCCGTCCGTCCGTCCGTCCGTCCGTCTGTCACCAGGTGTATCTCAACAACGGTGATAGCTAGACAGTTGAAATTTTCACAGATTATGTATTTCTATTGCCGCTATAACAACAAATACTAAAAATAAAATAAAATAAATATTTAGGAGGGGCTCCAATACAACAAACTTGTTATAGATTATATATATGTATAGGTACGGAACCCTTCATGCGCGAGTCGGGCTCGCACTTGCCCAATTTTTTTAATCGAAAGCTTGTCAGGAGGGGCTCCAATACAACAAACTTGTTATAGATTATATATATGTATAGGTACGGAACCCTTCATGCGCGAGTCGGGCTCGCACTTGCACAATTTTTTTAATCGAAAGCTGGTCTGGCGATTTTATTTATTTATTATTCAAAAAAGTTACACAGCATTGCATTACAGTAATTAAACATAACAAGCCAAACCATTTCATTAGCTTAAAGGAAATATAAAAATAAGTTTGTCTTACTAATAGAGGCTATTAAAATAAGATAATGTACCAATTCTGGAAGAGCGCGTCCTACTGAGAAAGGTGTATAACTACTAGGAGTCCTCAACACTTGTATTCATTATTTGTAATATTTAAACCAATAAAAACTTATTTTATTTTATTTCAGTAAAGTTCAAGTGTAACAATTCACAGCGAACTATTAAGTACTATTAATTATTCCCTCAAGTTTGAAAGCGGATGGTCCGAGTTTGCAACAATAGATCTTCGTTACCTTTGTGGCAAATGGCGGGCCGTGTTTAATTCCGTGTCTGTTAAAAGTTATCTCGTTCTCGTCCTGCAGTGGCGTCTTCAACTTTAAAAGGAAATATTACTCATATTTTCATACAAATCGAGGTTCCGTTCTCGTCAGTGTCCTCCTCCAAAACTAAACAAATCGTTACGAAATTTTAGGAACTGAATGGGAAGAAATAACCCGGTTAGGTTAAGTTTGCACCCCATTTGTATCCAACGCGATAGTTGCCAGGTGCAAACTAAACGTAATCTGATACTATGGGAAAAGGAGTAGTGATATGTCCTCTTAAAGCCTGACCAGAAATATATGAGGATTGTCAAGAGGGCGCTATTTATAAGATTCATACATATGGCAACAATTTTGCAACCAATCGCAACCGCACTCTAATGACATTAGTTTAAATACCTGTCAGTTCCCTCGTAATATCATTTAATGCAATGCACTATTTTCCTGGCTGTTTTTCTAGTAGTAAACCCATGTACACTTTATTTATAATATTACGTTCACAATTGTGAATGGTTTTAGGCATTTTCTTTGGATATTTTTAAATATTTGCCTTTTAAAGAAAGCACCACGAATGACATTGACATTGTTGACAAACCATCATAAAATCATTGCCAGTGTAAGAAATTAGATCTAGTGAAATTCCGCAATATGGCGCATCCTCATATATTTCTGGTCACTGGTCAGGCTTTAAGTGGACATATCACTGCTCATGTTTCCTCCTGCAAAGCTTAACCAGTCGTTACGAAATTTTAGAACCCTTTAGCATTATATCGTATTTTTTTCGTGACTTGTGAAGGCAGACTGTGCGACGGAGTGGTCGCACATGATGAAGCCTGCACCTCTAGCATAACTGTCATAACGCGACTATTTCTCGCTTAAGATAATTACCCGTCTCTTTCTGTGTAGTAATGTGAGAGAATGACGGGTACAAGAGTCGCGAAGCAGAGTTTGCTTCTCTTTCTCATAAGCATGACTTGAGGCACCAGCGCGCAACTCGTCCGCGTGGAACTTGGAAGTATGGAAGCAACCTCGTACTACACGATAGATATCCACCTAATCACCTTAATTAATAAAAGGGGGCGCCTAAGCAAATGTAAGAGCAATTGTGCTTTTGGTCTAATCATTATATTTTCTACAGGGTCATCAATGTCATCATGAATTACCTACTTACTTACTTTTCAATCTTTTTAGGGATAATTTCCAGGATGAAAACTATCCTATGTTCTTCCTCGGATCTTAAACTATCTCCATGCCAAATTTCATCAAAATCGATTCAGCGGTTTAAGCGTGAAGAGGTAACAGACAGACAGACAGACAGACAGACAGACACACTTTCGCATTTATAATATTAGTATGGATATGCGGCCGAGGCTGTCGCTCTCGAATCGGGCTATCGAGTAACGTTCGTAAGTGCCGCACTTTTATGGATGCTGCGTAAATCATTTTTTATAGATGCAAAAGGCCAATGATGATGATTGTGATATTTTTTATTTTATTTTACCCTTTTATATTCATTATGTAGTATTCTCATAGGCTGTGCTGATAAATGACCATTACTTAACACTAACCAAGTTTGCACACTCGCAACGCGATACCCAACCAACACAGGAAACGGGAAATGCACGCTCCCACCCCACTTCCGGTGTCGCACTAGCACCAGCATCGATGACGCTACACCCCCAGCCCTTTGTTTAGTGGAATATGTACGGTCAGCATGAAAAGGCCCTTTCATGTCTCGTCCTTGGGAACAAAAAACTGATAAAAAAAAGTGAAGACAATTTTAACATTTACTAGCTTATGTCAAATGTCTACATTTATTTTTTGAGGATGCCAATCGATTCCATTTTTAAATGAGATCAAATGTCTATATGGGACTACCTACACTTAGACTGCTCTAAAAGTCAGAAATGACCGTCAAAGTTCAACATTCCTATAGAGCGCTAAAAACGCTCCATACAAATGGACCTACATTGTGACGTGATTCTGTGGATTGGGTACCAATATTTGTATAGACGAGACGATAAGTAGGTAATTTTCAATTTTTACCGTGTAAAAGTGCGTTTAAGTTCATGTTTGCCATACAATGATTATTTTGTTTAATTACAAGGATTCTGAAAACAATATCAAAATTTCTTTTGGTTTAAAAAAAAAAACAATATTTTGCGTCACAAGTTTCATAAAATATACTTTTGTTTGATTCTTTTTATTTATTTTATGACATATGGAGCAAATTTGATTCATACAACTACAGTAAGTATGTTGTATAATTCAAGAACAGTCAACACCCCTATTAGGCCTTAAACACTCTTTTGGATCCTATTATAAAACTCGCCTTCGGTTCGTTTCATAAAACCACACTCGTGTTTTAAGCCCGTGAGGTCTAACATTATGTAACAGTTGCATAAACTTCTATAATACAATGTGTGTAGTCATAGCGTAACATTAACAAATATGAAGAAAACTGGCTGACACGTCACCTCGAGTACTTTAAATATGCAAAGCCAATATGCTGAGTGTTCTCTTCAAGCATACTTAGTAGCAGAATACTAAATTAATTTTGTCCGTGACTTCGCCTGCGTAGAATATGTATACGCCATTTGTCTTGACTTTTGTTTTGTGCAATGAACTTTAAATAAATAAATAAGTACTTTTAATAATAAACTTGCCATACTTCTCCAGGATAAAAAATTAAAAACTATTATTCGTCCTCCCCTGGAACTCCTACTATCTCCAGACCAAATTTGATAAAACATGTTTTTTGGGATAAAAAGTGTTAAGTTACAAACACTCTTTACACATCAAAAACATATTTAGGCTGCTAACTAGCTTATTGAATAGATCGCCCGTGTTGGCATGTAAAGCCGTCGGAGGCGGGGATTCAAATCCCGCATGAGTCATGATTTTTTTAAATCTTTCGCTTCAATATAAACATTTGCTTTACGCTAGTAGACATTCCTGCTTTCATGAGAATCATAAAACATCTTATTTAAGAAACAAGCTCCAATTTGTATAAAGGAACCAAAATTCGAAGACACTTCAGTTTCAAAACATTACCTCACTCGACAAACAATCGACAAAACCTCCAACATAACTATCGCAAACTCATACTTATCTCATAACTTGACTGTAAAATTCGTTCATATTTCAAACGTCACAAAGTACAAAGCGATAAAGGAGATAATAGATTGAGTAAGTTACTTACGGTTCGGCAATCGAACTTCAAATTCGATTTGGAACGATAGTGAACAGGGGGTTATTATGAGTCGACAAGTCGCCTGTTCGCGTTCCATTGTTAGGGGATTACGTTGATTTGTGCTTTTGTTTGGGCGATGTCGACAGCGGGTTTTGGGATTTGCCGTTTGTGAGAATCGGCGGAATCAGTTTATCTTCGTGCGAAACGGGTATCTGGAGACATTTAGCGAAGTGAGGTTTCAGCTTTTTTTTACATTGAAAGGGATTCTCGGCTACCTACGAGGCTGCCTTTCCACAGGAAGCAGAGTGTAGGGGTGTCAAATGGACCAATCACGTTCCTCAGATTTAAATGCACTTCTTTTGGGCTTCACAGAGACACAGCCTGATTGGTTAATTTCCTCCACTCCAGTACTGCGGACAGGCAGCCTTAGGATGCGTCTCCACTGAAGCGAACCGGAGCGGAGACGTGGGGTATCGACCAATCACCTGAGTGAGAGTGAGATGGACCCTTAGTGGGGGAAATGTCAGCAACGCAGTACGCATGCAAGGGAAGATCTATCCTTCGAATCAAGGTCATGTGCTCGACCAAGAGCTAGTTCAGAGATGGCACTGATCGGTTTGAGTCCTTCTCCCCCGCTCCTTGGATTCACTGTATCGTACGTGTTTGTACTGCAGGTACAATGAGCTGCAGAATTGCATGGCCCATTTGCGAGACAAGGGCCATGCATTTGTGCAGCCCATAGTACGTACTGAAAAGTAGGGATAGCCTGTGACCAAGCATAAACTTACCGACATCGACACGACTTGTCTCAAAATTACTCTCGTATGCGCTTACTGCCATATTCCTTGAATAGTTTTGGGCCATCCAGAAATCACAAGAGGTTTGCCTATTTTTGAACCCCTCCTCGCCCTAGTGTTCTTTTTACTTTCATTATCACCTTGCCTTACTTAACATCACGAAATTTTTTCCCAAACATAGTTCACAAAGGAGGATGGGCAGATTTGTATGGACGCCAGCCTAGGAACTAATACGAGTAAGCGATATGTCTGAAATTCAAACACAAGAATTTTTAGTGTGTCGCTCAATGTGATCGTACGTTGTCATTGTGTTGATAGCTTTATTTTGTATAAGCCTCTAGTTTCTTGAAAAGGACAAGTCAGTACTATAAGCAATTGAGCGAAATCACGTGACAACGGCACCTGCATATCCCTACCAGAGTACTTGCGTCACTACCGCCCTCTCCCGACCGAAGATTATATAAGCGCACGCGCCCAGCCTTCAGCCTCTTTTTCGCTGCGCTACGTCGACGTGAAGAAGTCTTAACCCCACTTGTTTATTCTCTAGATCTTTCATTTGATTTATTTATGTGTGTTTCTCAACATATTGTAAAATTTGTAATAAATTGTGATTTAATTTCCGTTTAGAAATTTCCTTTAAATAAATAAAACTCTGGCCTTCCCCAATATCAGACGTGGGATAGTGCTCCATTGCCTATCGTAACTTTAGCTAAACAGGATTTAAAACGAAAATTTTAGTAAATGAGCAATTCCGACAGATCTTCTCGTGGTAGGGGTAGGAGTAGGCTTAATGATGACTCAGTTACAAGTGCAGATTATCTCCAACAGCAGCTCGGTGCCATTTTAGCGCGCCTGAATGCGCTCGAGGGCAGCGCATCGGTGGGTTCGAGCAGCGGTGCAGCCAGCCACGTGGAGGCACGTGGGTCGACCAGCAGCCTTGACATCGCTGCTCCAGCCCCTACGTTGCAGTCCACGCCGCGTCCACCCGAGCCCGCTGCTAGTATTGTCGGCGAGTTGAACAGGAGCTCCGCCACCGTGTCATCGACAGACTCAACCGACCGGCTCATCGGAGCCCTAACCGTATTGACAAAAGTAAGATCCAACCATTATTATATTTCAAACTTCGATCCCAGTTTACACGATATCGATTCTTGGTGTGCAGAGGTTGAAAGAGCTCGTGAGATTAATCGTTGGGATGACAACGAGTGTCTTTCCAGGATAGCTAACTGCCTGAAAGGGGACGCGCGAAGTTGGCTTAACGAATGGGTAACAAACGATCGTACATGGACAAATTTTAAACTCGAATTTAAACCGTTATGCTCGCGGAGAATCGATGTCGCGACCATCTTATATAATGTCATGAGTACCAATTCGGACAGTTATACCACATATGCAGAGTATGCTAGGCGTTCGTTACTACGTCTGAATATAGTAAAGGGTTTAAGCGATGAGTTAACGGTAGCAATCGTCATACGTGGTATAACTGACGCTCAAATCCGTGCCGCCGCTACAAACGCCCGTCTACTGCCCAAAGATCTTGTCGAGTTTCTGTCTATTTACACAAAAGCAAACACGAACACTACGAATTCATTCGGGCGTCCTTCACGCAGTAGGCAAATTGAACCGAGTTTGAGAAAACGCGGTCATACTCTTAAAACACCCAATCGTGATGTTAAATGTTACGCTTGCGGTGGTTCCGGTCACCCACAACGGTTATGCCCGAAACGACCAAGACAAACCGAAACAAGCTCCGATATAGTCGAAAACAAGGCTACTGTAGCCCCATCTAGTGTCACTGTCAAGGTATGTGCGTTTTGTAAAAAACCAGGTCATGACGACACTGTATGTTTTGCAAAGCAGCGATCGGAATCTCGCAACAAAAACAATGTTAATTTTTGTCGAGAATTAGAGGGTAGCTCAAGCAACAGTGACGTTACGACCGCGGTTATACAAGGCATACCAACTGATGTTTTGAGTGACAGCGGTTCAGCCGTTTCTCTTATAAGCGAATCTGTGCTTAAATATTTTCAACAAACGCGACTACCCACTTATCAAGTATTGCGCGGCATAGGCAATCAAAACATTGAGTGCACAGGTTATGTGACATTAGTTGTTGAGTTTAGTGATATCGCGTTAGAAGTTGATTTTTTGATTGTACCATCTACATGTATGAGTGTACCAGTGCTTATTGGAACTGACGTGTTGAACCGCGAGGGAGTAGCGTATATTCGCACTAACGGTAAACATCAAATAACTCGCGTTTCAAATACAAGTAGTATTACTAAGGACGTGTTACATGTGCATTCCGATGAGCATTTGCAGATTAGTAGCCCCCTTATTGGGAGTGATCGTAATAAGTTGCATTCGATAATTGATAATTTTAAAGAATATTTGATTGAGGGTACGGCCCGTACGACCGTAACCACCGGTGAAATGCACATTGAATTGACAAGTAACACGCCTATTAACTATAGGCCGTACAGGTTATCTATCGATGAGAAAAGTAGGGTGCGCGAGATAATAAGTGACCTATTAGATAAAGGTGTTATTCGTGAGTCACAATCGCCTTACGCTAGTCCAATCATTCTTGTTAAAAAACGTGATGGAAAAGACCGTATGTGCGTAGACTACCGGGCATTGAATGCTATAACAGTGAAGGATCGCTTTCCATTGCCTCTGATCGAAGACCATATTGACCGGCTTGGCAAAAGTAAATATTTCAGTTGCTTGGATATGGCCACCGGCTTCCATCAGATAGCACTGGATAGTGAATCCATTCCAAAGACAGCGTTTGTGACTCCTGAAGGACATTTCGAGTACTTAAAAGTCCCATATGGCCTCTCAAATGCTCCAGTTGTGTATCAGCGAATAATTTCCACGACTTTGAGACCTCTTATCGACGCGGGCAAGGTTTTAACGTACATAGATGACGTATTGATTCTGGCATCAACAATTGAAGAGGCATTTGATAATTTACGCGAAACGCTTGAAACCTTGACCGCTGCCGGGTTTTCTATAAATTTAAAGAAGAGTACGTTTGTTGCCACCGAGGTTGAGTATCTGGGTCGTAAAATTTCACAAGGTCAGGTGAGACCGAGTGAAAGAAAAATTCATGCGTTAATTAATTCCCCGGTGCCTACAAACGTACGTCAAGTACGACAATTGCTCGGGTTAGCCGGCTATTTTAGGCGATACATACCCGATTACGCGATTAAGACTGCTTGCATGTCTAGGTTGACGAAGAGAGGCGTTCCATTCATATGGGGTGAGGAACAGGTTGAAGCCCGAAAATACTTGATTGAGTGTCTTACTAACGAGCCCGTGCTGGCAGTATTTGATCCCTCGTTACCAACAGAGCTACATACTGACGCGAGTTCTGTTGGCTACGGGGCTATGCTCCTCCAAGTGCATAACGATAAACGTAGACGTGTAGTGGCATACTTTAGTAAGACTACTCAAGGAGCAGAACCTAAGTATCATTCATATGAACTGGAAACGCTCGCTATCGTGAAAGCATTACAACATTTCCGCCACTACTTGTTAGGAGTTTCCTTCAAAATAGTTACTGATTGCAATGCATTAAAATTAACAGAACGCAAGAAGGATCTCCTACCACGTGTGGCGCGGTGGTGGATTTACATGCAGGATTTCAACTTTACGATCGAATACCGAAAAGGCACATTGATGCAACACGCGGATTATTTAAGTCGAAATCCTGTAGAAGTTTACCAAATAACAAAACCGAAAAACTGGGCGCAAATTGCGCAGTCCGCGGACGAGGAGACGCGCGATTTAATTGATAAAGTTAACAATAACGAACTCGATCAATCTCGGTACATTGTACAAAACGATCTGCTATATTACCAGTACACTCCTACTGGCGAGGAATCCAGGTTACTATGTTTCATACCTAAGGGTCACAGATTGAGTTTACTACGTATTTTTCATGATCAGCATGAACACATTGGAGCTGACAAAACAATAGATCTCATTCTACGACACTTTTGGTTCCCTGGATTGCGCGCTTTTGTTAAAAAGTATATAGCACATTGTTTGATTTGTTTATCGTCCAAAAAAATACCTAGAGCCCCACATCAACCAATTTCTTCATGGCAAAAGCCTGATGTACCTTTTAGTACAGTGCACGCCGACGTGCTCGGAGTATTACCTATATCAAACGGTTTTAAATTTATTTTACTTGTTGTTGATGCTTATTCTAAATTTTGTTTGCTATATCCAATGACTAAACAAGATGCCAATGAATTACAAAACTGTTTTTCAAATGCGATTTCTCTCTTCGGGGCACCTAAACTGTTAGTATGTGACAAGGGTCGTATGTTCGAAAGTTCACAATTCCAAGGGTGGCTTAGGGAAATGGGCTCTAGTATTCACTTCATCACTCCGCAAATGCATGGTGAGAATGGACAAGTGGAGCGTTATTGCCGTACTTTGCTCAATATGCTTCGTGTAGAGGCTGATGCTAAAAATGAACAATGGTCTAGCAGCCTTTGGAGGTTACAGCTCGTAATGAACTGTACTAAGCAGAAGTCTACTCAAACCTCCCCGTTACAATTACTGATCGGGATTGAGGGTATGACGCCGCTGATAAGGCGGCTGGTACATGATGTAGCACTCGAGAACTCTCATCCTAACCGCGAGGGCTTTCGAGAATTACAAAGGCAGCGCGCCGCAGAACTGCTTAACGAAAACAGACTTAGACAAGATCAATATGTCAATAAAGGTCGTAGGCCTGCGAGAAAATTTAAACTGGGTGACATGGTTTTTGTTATTAAAACTACGCAGGTGACTGGCAAGCTGGACTCCGGGATGCGAGGGCCTTACCGCATCACGAGGGTACTACCGAACGATCGCTACAACTTGCGATTGCTGGGCGGCTCCTACGGCAAAACAACACAGGCTGCAGCCGAGCATATGATTGCTTGGCGTGGAGAATGGACCCCCGAGTCATGTGCCACCTTCTTTGACAGTGAGTACAAGAACCCTCATGCCATGTAGCTATATACGCAAACTAGGTGCCTCTGGTCTTGGTGCTGCATAGACTGACATGCTCAACTAGGTGCCTCTGTCCACGTACTTGTGCGGAGCACAAAGTGATAACAAATTGCTTTGTTCCCAAGGATACGCTAACTGGGTGCCTATGTCCTCTCTAAGCTGACATGCTAAACTAGGTGCCTCTGTCCATGTAGTACAGTACAAAGTAACAATAAATCGCTTTGTCCTTAAGGATACGCTAACTAGGTGCCTATGTCCTAATAAGATTTTGGCTTAACTGGGTGCCTCTATCTGTAGCAAATACTGGATACAAACTATTCAGTATTGGATACGCAAACTAGGCGCCTCTATCCGCGCCATATAATAGACATGCAACTAGGCGCCACTGTCTTACTATTTAGGCCGTTTAAACAAGCTTCTAATGTTTGTTGTTATCATTTTCAGATGAGGATGACAATACGCCTGGCACAAACGCGGCTAATTCTACCATTGAAGCAGTCAACCTCCCTGCCGCTGAGTCAGCCGGGTCCATCCACTAGCCACGAATCTCACCATGATCAAGCCTGCCAGGAGAGCCACGTCGCAGCTTCTGCCAGTCACGATAAGTCGAGCGAATAGTCCCAGCACGAGAAACCCTAGCAGATGAAGTGGTCGAGGGCGACCACATGTCAGGAGAAGCCGTATAAGCAATTGAGCGAAATCACGTGACAACGGCACCTGCATATCCCTACCAGAGTACTTGCGTCACTACCGCCCTCTCCCGACCGAAGATTATATAAGCGCACGCGCCCAGCCTTCAGCCTCTTTTTCGCTGCGCTACGTCGACGTGAAGAAGTCTTAACCCCACTTGTTTATTCTCTAGATCTTTCATTTGATTTATTTATGTGTGTTTCTCAACATATTGTAAAATTTGTAATAAATTGTGATTTAATTTCCGTTTAGAAATTTCCTTTAAATAAATAAAACTCTGGCCTTCCCCAATAGTACCTAACAAAATAAAGACACCTCAAATTACTCCTGGCGGTAAGACGGTTATTAAGGGGGCGAAAAATAGGCTGGAAACGGAATTACCGTCGCGCGGTTAGCTTCCGATTAAAAGGAAATAAAACGTTTCGGCGCGGTTGGGACGTGAGAGATAAAACGGTCAAGCGTGAGTCGGGATTGACTCTGGTACATTTTAGCTAAAAAAGAAAGTGAGACATGCACCTTGAGGCTCCTTATCCATTCAAAATTGCTGATTGTTTTAGACATTTTTCTATATGATCAAATATGTTTCTTTCGTGTTATTACTATTTAAAACAGGGCTATTGTGATTTATTGGTACTTACATATTTGAAACCTACAGTTTGAATTTTTCATTGAAAATTTTAGGTTCAAATACTACTCGAAATTTACAAAATTCACGGAGAAAACTAGTTTTTTCAACTTATTTTCGACAGCAAGCCATGAAAGCGTGAAATAGCTATGTTACTATCTAAAACTCGGGGAAAAGTATTATTCACTTCGGGAAGTTGGTTGAAATTATCAAAATATTTGTCATAAAAGAAAAAGGAATAAGGCCTCTTAAACACGACTGCAACAGGAGCGCGCGTTTAAGTGCAGCGCGGTGGGGGCTCAACCGAATTGTCAAAGATTTCATTGTTTGCGAGGCCATCAGGGAGACTGATTGATTCATTCGATTTCAGGCATAACGCAAGACTGATTGTGTGGTCGCCAGCGCGTCGCGTGCTCGACGAGCAAAGAGTACCCTTACCACGACTACCACGAGTTAACGTGACCGTACTCGCTAACGACTGCTTTAAGGACTTGTATATTCTCCATACCAATCGTTTACGCTGTCGCTAGCGAGTGCGGTAACGTTAACTTATGGTTAGGGAACAGTATAGTGTCATTCTTGAGCACAATGAATATCTCAGTCATCCCCAATACATGCTAAATGTGGTGGTGTAAACTTCTCAAAATATGAAACTACAATGTTTAGCAGTAGACGACGATGAAGTAAAAAAAATCTCCAATATTTTGTAAATTATCGGATGCATTCTAAATCAGTACTAAAATATCATTTCTTAAACGTGTAATGAAATGTCGCCATAACGTGCAGGCTTTGAAGTATCAAGTTTCGGGCGGAACAACTCCAGAGAACTGTAAAGGAGTTTCATACAAAATTAAAGGCCTGAACCGGGAAGTATTTATTTTTAACTGTTTGGCTACAGGTTCATGGACAGGATAAACAGCTGTTTTTTTAAGTGGTGTATTTTTTTATTTAATTGCATACGTTTGAGAAAAGCCCTAAACATGCCAAGCCATGAAAAGGGCTTGACGGCTTCGTAACTCACCCGGCAAGCCCTTTTTTCACGGCGTGTGCAGTAATGTACTATTATGCCGGTTTTCTAAAATGATACAACGCAACTCTAAAACGGCGCAAAAAGCAAACCGTTGCATTTTAAAGTTAAATCCCTCTTTTATACTGTAATTGGACGGGACCTGTCCGTAGTTTAGTGTCGTGTAAAAATTGCTTGTTTTTCCGTAGTGGAAATACGAAGGCTTAATAAATTCGTAATGGCGCCCCCTGCCGCGGGGATTGAAGGATAAATTCGTTAAGCTTTTCATGTTATTTTTAAGTTACATTTATTTAAGCATTTTATTTTACTCTGCTCGTGTTTAAAATACAGCAATTATTTTTTGTATATACGAAACAAGAGAAACTGAGAATGTTTTCTTTAAATAACAATTGTACTTTTATAAAGAACATGATGTGATTGGTGTGTTGTTTCCATGAGTCGCGAAGCATAGTGGTGCTAGACCGGTAGGTTGCGGCGAGATGATGTGTTCCATTGATCACTCAATGAATTCACACAGGTGTCTTTGTTTCATGTTATTATTTTTAGTACCTAAGGTAAGTTATTAAATTGTTTTGTGTTTTCTATCGCATTGGGAAACCGTAATGATAGATGTAATGTTGTTAAAAATAAAGAAATAAAAAACGGCGATGAAATTGCTCCTTTTATCCAAACACCCGCCATTGTGATGGTAACCTACGGGTCCCCGGTTCGATCCTAAAGAGCCCTAACAAATGGGGGTCCCGTGTTGTACAAGGGTGCGATATGTTCACATTGCGGCCGGACGTTTGCCAATAACATTGGAGATTTGATTTTACTTTTGCGCCTGTGAAAGTACATATGTTCTGATATAAAAGAGTGCAAGTAACTTAAGCACATAGTTGATTTATACTATCTCTCATCAGGGTCATTGTCAAATTTAGGTTCGCGTCTTTTCGGTGGACACGTACAAACTTTTAGGCCTGGTTTTCCGATCAAAACTATATTAGCATAAACGAGGTTTCCCTTTCTATGGGCATGCGTGTTAAAAACATAACTTCTATGCACTATCGCTGTTAACTTTTGGCCACCGAAGAGACAACTTTTGTTTTTTTGGACTGAAAATGACCCATCTAGTGTTAGAAGATGTCCCGCAACTTCGTACGCGTAATTTTTTATACCATAGCCGGGTAAAAAGTATCCTATAACCATTATTGGATGTTCCGCTATCCCTGTATTAAAATTGCTTATTATTTGTCAAGCCGTTTCGACGTGATACAAGGACATTTCAACTTTTTCAAGAGCAAGCATACTAAAACAGGTTCATGTAAAAAAAAATAGAAAGTTTTAAGTGAAATATTCAGGGAAGCCTATCACTATGACAGTTCACAAAGGAACAATAACAAGGTTAACGTCAGATCAAAGACGTCACAAACAACCAATGAAACTTAAAAAAGCTTTTAGTCACAATTGGCATACTTTACAAACAATACCCATTGATACAAACATGATTGATGTTAAACACCGTCACGACCATTGTTACGTGTAACGGCGACAAAAGCTCAGTTCGTGAGCTTTTTAAGCTCCCAAACGCTTTGTGCTTACACGTTGTCATGGGAGCCGTGTGACTTAGTACAATGAGCACAAAGTTGGGAGGAAAATGAGAAAAAATTATTGATGAAAATATAACAGAGAAGACTAAAGGTTCTTTAAGAGGCCTTATTACGTTTTAAGTTTTTTTTTTATATTATGACAGATATATATATATATAAATTCAACCAAATTTTTAAAGTGAATAATACTTTGCTTTGAGTTCTAGATAGTAACACAGCTATGTCATGCTTTCATTGCGTGCAGTCGAAAATAAGTAAAAAAAAAAAAACTATAAAGAAACTGATGAAAATATAACAAAGGAGAATAATAGTACATTACTGCAAACGCCGGGAAACCCTTTTGTAAAATTGACATATAATGTATTTGTATTTGAATAAATGAGTATGAGTATGAAAGAAGGGCTTGCCGGGTGATTAGGTATAAACGGCTACCGTAGGGAGGCCGGATAGTGATACGAAGCCTCCAAGCCCTTTTCACGGCTAAGGCATGTATAGTGCTTTTCTCAAACATATGCGATGAAATTAAAAAAATACACCACTAAAAAAAAAACAGCTTTTTAGCCTGTTCTTGAACACAGACGCCATGTTTAAAAAATATCGGCCAAGTGCGACTGGGGCTCGCGCACAAAGGGTTCCGTACCATTATCAGTATGTTTGTTGTATGGGAGCCCCCCTTAAATATTTATTTTATTTTACTTTTAGTATTTTGTTGTTATAGCGGCAATAGAAATACATCATCTGTGTAAATTTCAACTGTCTAGCTATCACCGTTCTTGAGATACAGCCTGGTGACAGACAGACGGACGGACAGACGGACAGCGAAGTCTCAGTAATAGGGTCCCGTTTTTACCCTTTGGGTACGGAACCCTAAAAAAGGTAAAATTAAAGGAAGTCCCATACGAAAAATTTGAATTTAAGTTTATCTACGTTTTTTTTTTTTAATATAAAAAGGTTTGGTTTTATTTGATGGTAAGTAACCCTTCGCGCACGCGTCAGTCTCGTACTTGGCAGGTTTTTCATCCGTAACTACCATGCAACCAAAATAAACAAAATACATGCGTTATGAGAAAATAAAGAACCTTTAATGTAACCAAATTACAGGTTCCAGTTTAAGCGCCGTATTATAATTGGCCATTAAAGCATACTTTAACTTTTTCGTACTACGAAGGGCGTAGCGGGGGCGTAGCCGCCTACGCCGTAGCTAACTAGAATGGGTAATGTTTACGAATAGAAATAACGAGGATAAAAATAACGTTTATCGGTTTCTTGCCTCGTTGATCTACTCTAGTGTTTTAAAATAGAACGTTCAGTCCTTAAGGGCCTTGTCACAGTTTCTTTCTATACAAATAAGCCTCGCGGTGAACTCGCTTCAAAATTCGCTCGCAAATCCCAAGTCTGATAAGTCCCTAACCTTTCGCGAGCGTACTAGTCAATAGTAAAATAAAATATAACCTAAATTTAAAATTTAAAACACAACCGACGCAAGTAGCTGGTCATCACGAGACCGTCATTTAAAAAATTAATAAAAATAAAATAAAATGCATTTATTTCGGACAACAGAATCCATATTTTGTTATTACTACAGGAACTTAAATAACTATGTAAGTATTAAGGCTTAAATGAAGAGAAGTCCACTGCCTGATGAGGCCACTGTCCCATCTCTCAGCTATACGACCCTCAGAAGTCTGTGGCGGCTGCCTCGCACTCTGTGGAGCGACGCGATGAGTGATATAGTAAATGCAACTAAAACTGAACATTACACCA
This sequence comes from Apotomis betuletana, assembly GCA_932273695.1. Classification (NCBI taxonomy): domain Eukaryota; kingdom Metazoa; phylum Arthropoda; class Insecta; order Lepidoptera; family Tortricidae; genus Apotomis; species Apotomis betuletana. The sequence continues at coordinate 10,885,668 of OW026321.1, read as the reverse complement.
ATATTTGGAATTGATTAGCATCAATACTGGCTGAGATCTTGTCACTTGTTCCAATTAAAGCTGAATATCTTGGAATATACTGGTCCTATTTCTACCAAACATAGCTAAGAACCATCTTGACGGACAAATCTTTCGATGAGAAAACTCACTCAAATTGGTCTATCCGTTTGGGAGCTACGGTGCCACAGACAGACACACAGATACACAGCCCACCTTTTTGTCGGGGGTTAAAATAATAAGGTCAATAGGACTCAATCGGTATTGTGTACATTATAAACTGCGCTACAAACATATAACTGCATCAAAACCGACAAACACAACTAACCTACTTAAACCTAAAACATTATCTCAAATGAGGCGACGAATATCACGAGCCATTCCCATTTCACACCCCATTTGAGGCGAACACGGCAAGCTATTTGAATCCAGCTTATTTTGAAAATCAAACCAAATCCACTAAATTACGCCACGCCAGCAAAGTGACAATTTCAAAACTACCCCGCGAATGCCACAATTTCCATTATGTCATTTCACATTTCGCGCCAGCTCTAGAACTAGACTGTACTAAGTCAAAGACTTAATGCGTCTAAAATCTGACTTTAAGACCACCTACATGAATCTGCAGTTTAATCTTCTTTGTTTCTTTTAAAAGCGTTTCTCTTTTGTTCTAAATTTGAGCGTGGAACATTGTGGCAGTTTGCGCGCGTGCTGTGGTCTCGTTTAGTAAAAAAAATGCAGGTTTGAATTTGGAACGTTTGTGTTATTTGGACGCGGCACGTCACGGAAAACGGACGTGAGTGAGGCTCGATGTTTATTTGTTTTACACGCGTGCGGACCGTTATTCAAAACTCGTGTGACATATGGGATGTTTACAAAGGGAACATGACTGACTGGACTGACGAGCTTTGACAAAAAACGGTCCTGTATTTTAGATTTTAGTCATTCGTTTTCTCTAGGCTGTCTAAAAAGAGATATCGTAATCAAGGCTGGATTAAGAGTCAGATTCAGAATGCGGTTCTCCTGGACACGGCGCGCATCGTCAGGAGATTCCTCTCTCTGCAGCCCTAACCACCGGTAGCCTGGGCCCTGCTCCGCTGCCGGCGGCACCCTAGGATAGGTTTTTTATGATGTATTTAATATTTTGTAATTTCTTTATTGTATTTTACTTTTGATTTAAGTTTATTGTAATGAGCACCTAAGATTTAAAATAAATAATAATGTAATGACTGAGTATGAACTAATCATATCGATTATTATACAATAATAGTGTAATAATATGCAATGAAGTTCGTGTATAATTGGAAAATACAGAAGGTATAGGTTTATTTAAGTACTGGAAGCACCTTCGTCCACGTCTACTACGTCCGCGTAAAACGTTATTCTTTATCATTGTCGGGTAAAAATAATCCCATAACTCTCTTTAGACACCTGTCCACTTGTCCAGCGATCGCTGTACTTACCAAAATTGGTTATAATGGTATAACGATCCTATATTAGACTTTTATGGATTTAGTATCAATAATCAAATAGTGAACATATATCCGCAGCAATCACACTAAAATCATAAAAGCGAACGTTTGTAAGTGTGTTTCTGTTAGTTACTTCTTCACATTCACACCAATTTTTTTTAAATTGGGTATGAAAGTAGCTGACATCCTAGATTAACACATAGGCAGCATGTAGAGATGTGTTGTTCTCGACAACGTTTCCAGATTTGTATGGGAAATGTTCTCGAGCCGTACTTTCCCCATACAAATCGGGCACATCTCTAGTTACATGTATCCCGTACGCGGATACCCACGGGGCGGAGCTAGTGATGTAGTGGGTGGAACAGATCGAGGGACTTTTAAGCAAACAGGGAATTGTTCAAACTACGTACTTCATTTTTCTGCAATGAACTTTGTAAATATTTCTATCCATTTTTGAGATACAGTTTGTTAAACATTAGTGTAAAAATCTGCACAATGCACATATCAACCCAGCATCTTTTGAACATCGCTTAAGTTAAAGACAGGTGTCAATTTAAAATGTAAATAAAACCTTTGAATTGTAGGGTTGTCACTGATATGAAAACAGCTTTACAATTATAATATGTCGATTGTAGATCACTCGGATGACACTATCCTGTCAGCCCAGTCTTTAGAAATGTTCCACCCTGTATACCCTTCCTGACGGTAGTGTGGATGTAATAAATACTTAGTGTTTGTCCGTCCATCCGTCACGTTAAGTGCGGGCCTTCGGCTTTCTTTGCGGAGGGTCGTGTTACCAACCTTGGCTATCGGCATCGCTTCTAGTAAAAACGACTTATGTCCGAAGATTTTAATGTTCTCCATAGTAATAATAATAGTAGTTCTGTGAGTTGTAGGCGTCACGAGATCGTTTTGAAAAGGCAGTTTGTCATTCTGTACTTTTCAACCCGCCATTTTGAATAATTTCGGAAAACTGACGAAACAATCCAATTGACCAAAAAAATCTAAGTATGCTTATCGAACGTACTTACAAAATATCAAGAAAATCGGTTGAGAAATGTGGCCTGTAGGCGAAAACAGCCGGAAATCCGGACATCCAAACATCCAGTTTTTTTTTGACGAATTTGAAACAGTCGCTTCGCTCGTTCGGTCAATTAGTAAAGTTACATAACTTTGAATGAGCAATGTTTTGAGGTTCTGTGTTTTTTTGTCAAAACATTTTAATGATGTGTGACTACTGGTCGTAACCACGTAAACAACATTCTAATGAATAAAGTTCGCTGAACATTCGCCAATGCAATTATCTTTACGATGATGTTTTTAGTAAATAAAAATTATTATAGCATTCACAATCGTGAATCTCGTTCCTTAATCACATCACAATATTAGAAAAGTTTACGTTCGTTTAGTTTAGTAAGAACAAATAAATGTTAGTATCGTCACGTTAAAAGAGCGCTGTCAATCTTCCTGTCCCGTACTGTATAATAAGTATGACGCCGCTCTGTTTACGTAACACGACTGTGACACGCGACGTTTTGTCGCGCGACAAATCTGCCACTTTCCTTTCGAGCGAGACGGGCGAGGCCGAGTCGCGCGACAAACGCCATTATCTCTATTTTTGGTTCAATGGGAATATGAGTGTATAACGTGCAGTCCTGTTTCGCTCAACTTGAGGATCCACATAATACCAGCCGTCAAGTCACCCCCGTGGTTTGGCAATGTGCTGAGTGGACTCCTTTTTCGCACAATACTTTCGTACAATTTTTATGTTATAATATGTAATACTAATTGCGGCGAAATAAATTTTCTTTCTTCTTTCTTTCAAACGAAGTCGCGGCAAGATATGCCAGCCCTGCTGTACTTACCCCTTTTCACAATTATGGGCTCGTGCACAAATCACGCGAGGTTCGATAGGGGGGAGATCCCCCCGGTCACGAAAATATCACGAGATCACGTTGGGGGAGGGAGGGGTATAAGGAGAACTTACGTGTATATTCCTACAGTGAACGAACTAAGAAAAAATCTACTTATTACTATACTTTTTTCGGTTTCGTTAAAATCCTCTCTCGTTGAATACTTCAAAATAACGAGTCTATTTTACGATATTCTGGCGAAAAATCAAAAGTAGCCGATAAGACCTCGCATGATTTGTGCACAAGCCCTTTCCTAATAGGCTAGTTGACTCATGTCAAATTGTAATAAACTAATGTTTATTCCGTATAGTATTTAGCAAAGGAAACCTAAATATATATTTTTCAATTCATAAAAGTGAAAGATGGCTGAAAAAATTTAATTTGAAAATATGGTTTTTAATCTGTATTTTGAAATGCTTAAAACGCTGTCCGCCATTTTCGCTTATGATAGTGACGTCATTGGTCATGTAAACAAAACTGAAAGTCTACTTTGACGACTTCGAATAGTGCCGTCCCTCTCGATCTCCTGTCAAAGTATATTGGAGTGAGCGGAATGGCATTATACGACGGTCGAATTTCGAATATTTACAGGTAATACTACGACACGCCACAGATTAGCGAAAGGGAAAAATGGCGGACGGCGTTTTTGACTGTTTATGAAATTTCTAATTTTCAATTGATAAAATTTAGCTTTCTAGCTTTCAGAAAAATACAAGACATTTTTTTTAGAGCTAGTAAGATCATTATTAACCATTTCCAATATATTTCGAAACTGGGTCAACTAGCCTATTATAAAAACAGTTTCAACTCACGTAAACATTGTCAGGAACGGCCCGATATGTTTCGAACTCATATGGAGCTCTTCATCAGGGGCAGGTATCCTTGCTTCTACGCGAGTAGCGGCCCACTGCTTATTGCCACAGTTATCGCTCTCCTCGCCGCCCTCAGTCGTGCCTTTCCTTACAATTAAATCAATAAATATTAAGGGACAATCATACACAAATCGACCTAGTCCCAAACTAAGCAAAGCTTGTACTATGGGTACTAGACGACGATATACATAATATATAAATACATATATAGATAACGTCCATGACCCAATTTTGACGTGAGTTTAAACTCTTTTTATAAATCCCTTTCCTTCTTATCAACTACCAGAATAACAAAATGGCACGTACCTTGGCGTATTCAATTTTGAGAGTGCAGCATCCGGAGTATATGTCGCAGCCGTGAAGAGCGTCTTTCGCTCGCGTCGCGGACTCCACGCTTTCAAACGTATGGCTATGGGTTAAGGATTCATATTTGAATGGAGAAAATATTTGATTTTAAAGATTATAGGTGAAAAACTTAAGAAAGAAATGACCCATGTGATTTTCAGTTCAAAAAAAAAATTCATACTTTCGGTGGTCAAAAGTTAAGCGCTTGTATGAATCTAGGTTATGTTGCTATTACATCGGATTATAGAAGAGGGAACGTTCTTTATTCTCACAGGCATTTAATCGGCCCTGAAATATTTAATTTCGCAAATGTCCACCGGAAAGACACGCACCTAAATCTGACCATGACCCAAATGATCTTTTATTTAGCAGTGTATGGGAACATATTGATTTAAACTTACATTATTTTCACACATTATAATAATAAAACCGGGGCTATCTATCTATCTGAAACAGAAATTTTTGTTTGCCACTTGTAACGTTCGGCGTTGTAGTCGAGCACATGCATAACAACATATGTTTTACCTACGTATAAATACATAAATAAAAACCTTGTATTATTTTCCCTGAACAACATAAGGTGAATCTTTTCAAGTCGAGGGTGAATAGGCATATTTTAGCAAGCATACTCCATCTTAGGCATTATTGTCATTTAACATCCTATCACTCCTGTTGCATGGTAGGTTTGTACTTCTACCTACACAGGATCCGACTCACTGGTAGTGATGCCTTGATCACACGTACCGAGACAGTGGGCGAGACAGTGCTCTCGTCCCTGTCACACACAAGACAAACGGGCGAGACAGAGCACTGTCTCGCCCGTTTACTCGGTACGTGTGATCAAGGCATGAGGGCTAAACCACTCGGAGAATGTTAACGTCATGCTTAAAAAAACTTACCATCATATGCAAATATAGTGGCTAAATGGTTGGCTACCATAAAAAAAAAGTACACACTCAATAATTAGCTACCAGATATTTTAATAACAGAACATTAAATTATATTGTGGTTTGCTGGTTAGTTCCAACCGCACTTTCGACCACGATAAATTAATGTTATGAACATAATTAGTGCTGAGATAAACGAAAAATGTGTCATAACAATCAGTGATCGGCTCGGACCGTGCATTTTCATTTTAAAATTTCTATGCGGAACCCGCGGGCCGTGCCGATCACTCATAATAATGGAGAATTTCACAGTAGTGCTAGCACTCGCTTTACTGGCCAAGCTGAAACGAAGACGCTTCGCTCTCTCAATTGCTGAACGGTTACTCAATTTATTAAAATATCTAATATTTCTCGACACGTTTCGATTCAAAGAGCAGTCTTCAGATAAGCTTAACATGATACTTTCAAAACAAACATCAAAAAGGAATCCAGAAGCTACCAGCGATCAAATAAACTTCACTTTCCGAACAAAGTAGCAAAAAGCAAATCTAATCTCAGTATGATTACTACTCGAACATAAAACTGATATTAAAGCAAGTTGCGACATTGATATTATTCAAATCGCTGCCACTTGGACTGACAGTGATAGGGACGATGGAAATTGAGCCAAAATTTCGGGTATTAGGGTGCAGAATTTGTTGTGATGAGTAGAGCATTGTCGAACGTCATTTTGTTAAATTAAGGTAAAGGTGTAGCGGCAGTGTGAGCGACAATAATTTGGTTTAACTATTCAATGGGGTCTAATTATTCAATGGGGTCTAATTATTCAATGGGGTCTAATAATTCAGGGTTTTTCTTGACGGAACCTCCTTAAAATGAAAAAAAAAGCGACCCTCCCCCCTCCGCTGTTTTAATGGATATTAATTATTATGTTTCTGCATTGAGATTGGCCAAAATTTTCTTAATACTCACTTATTTATAAAATATTTTGCAATTTTACATGTGAAATATTATATCTTAAAATATCAAGTTATATTAAATAGATTACATTATATACCATTTAATTATCAAAGTAAATTACGATTGAAATTTCAAATAAAATAAATCTATCTTTTTGATATTTATTGTTTCTTTTTAATGAAGTAGGGTTCGCTAACTCTTGCGACTTTAAATATTAGGTTATAATAAGTATTGAGATGACAGCTGTCAGGAAGACTATCGGTCGAGCACCATAGAGAATCCCTCGCTACAACTGTGTACGAACCCAGGACAACAGACGCCGCATCTTACTCCAGTCAAAACTTCCACTCATTTGAATAAATCCGCCGCCGAAGAATATGCTAAATTATTTCACCGAAACCCCCTGATTTACATATTATATTACCGTTTAACTTTTCATTTTTACGGTCGTGAAAGTTCGTTATTGAAAATCTATAAGGTTCGTTATTGGATCGGGGATGAAATGATGGGGGATTCGGGGTTCCGTGGCACCGGTCTTAAAAGCGTTTGTTTTTTTTCAAAACTGTTGATACTTGTTTTGTTGATAATTTCAACAGTGGACAAACCAGCGGCCTATGATAGGGTTTACCCTTGTTTTATAGAAAAACAAACAAAGCATTTTTTTCCCTAACCTAATGTATACAAGGTTGACATTTTCAAGATGTTGTAAAATGTATGATCTCCGAGTGTGTGGAACTCGTGAACTCAACCAGAATTGGTTCACCGAGCAATAAATACTTCCAGCAACTCTAGCATAACTGTGACACGGAACTCTTTGTAATACAGTATCTGTCACTTTCCTTTCAATACCGTGCGAGCATGACAGACGATGCTGAGCGACACTTGTGTGCAGTAACAACACTCGCGGCTATGTGTGCGTGTCGAGGGGCGAGCGCGGGCGAGTGCGGGACGCGCGCGGTGGTGAAGGGCATTCACGTGAATGCCTCGTCGAAGGATTCGGCATTACAAGGTCACCGACGACGCCCGAGTTACACCGATAGGCCGCTGTCGCGCCTGTGGTACAGGACAGTCAGAGGGTAACGGGTGACACTAAGTCGCGAAGCATAGTTGTGCTAGACGGGCTACAGAACCCACCACGGACGAGTGCGATTCGAGCTTGGCCGAGATTCCGCTCAAAATGAGCATAAGACGGGCGACAGATGGTTCTAATATGTTAGAGATGATCAGTATTCTGAGAAAACGGCTAGATCCCGTGAATGGAGCTATTGATAACAGGAATCAATATTCGATTATTCGCAAAGTCTTTTGTGACGAGATGAGAGCGCTAAAAATGCTTATGGGAAATTTCGCCCGCGCCATTTCAAGCACAGCTGTTGGCATTATCAAGATTTCTTTAATGGGATTGAGTAGCATATCATATCTATACTATTATAAATTGCTAGATTTGTATTGAAAATCAGTTTTCTATAGAGAGGGGTCATGATTTCAGGAGAAATTGCTTGATGCAGGATCGTCATATGTTTTGTATGGACGCGCGGCGCCATGCCAGCCATTTTTTTTTTTTTCCAAAAAAATGTGTACATAACTGCATGCAACTGTAATTAACTCGCCAAATTGCTAAGACAGTTTGTTGGCGAGATCGCGCTCATCTACATTATTTTTAGTTATTATGCACCTAACACTACATATTTACCTTATAATTATACAGGGTGTAACCGACGGTGTACCGAAAACTGAAACCATGGCTTCAGACCATTATTCTGGCCTGGAAAATCGTGGAAATTTCTTTGAGAAAATTCACAAATTTTCCTCGCGAGGGTTCCTTTTTTCTTTATTTTTCCGTTAATCGAACTTTATCGATAATAATTTTTCATGAAAAATCGCATGAAAATAGCCTTTTCCGCAAAACACGCAATGTATCACAAACAGTATTATGTAAGCTTTACGGTACAACACAGAGAGTGGAGTGGGACAGATAACGGTACTGGCCGGTCATTGATCCGCCAGGCCAGTCAGTGCGCTCGCGCAGCCCGGACGGCGCGGTCGGTTGCGGTCGGACGCATGAAAAATGTTTACCTACCCGCACATTTAATTTGCTTTACTTGCTTGAATGAAAATCTTGGAAGACTGTTTTAATTTATCGGTCAGTTGTTATTGGTGTTAGGTAGTACACTAGTTGTGATCTGTGGTTGCGTTGTTTTTGTGGTTGCATTCATTCATGTCATTCGATACGCATTGGCGTAACGGTATGTTTTGCGCTGACGCGTGAGTGGAATGGGGAGCGCCCGGACCGGTCGATGCTTGCCGCCATAGAGTATATTGAATGTTTTATAATAGAGTCATCAGTCAACGATTTCGATTGCAGCGCCACCGGCGTTAAGTGGCCAAAACTATACACGACGCGCGACTGTAGCTACATAGCAGTTCTCCTTGTTCACTTATTATTTTTATAACGCCATATTGAATTCTTTTCATGTAAAAGATTAATAATATGGCGTTATAATTTACAAAATAGGAGAGAAAACTAAATTAAAAGACAATTTTAGATTTATGCAGTAGATTTATTCCTTTTTACAAAGTAGTTACGTGCTTTCACTTGCATATAATCTGGTAGTATAAAATCTGTCTGCTTGCGTGTCTTGGTTCAGGTAAAAATGGGTTATGACGTTATTCGAACCTGTAAAGATATTAAAGATATTAAATGACGTAGTTTAGGCTCATAATAATAGCATAAAAGTCATCTTAAAAGAGAAATAAAAACACGAACATTTTAGATTTCTGTTTAACCTATAAGGAAAACTTCGACGAACTGTTAGGATCTTCATTTTACTGAAGATTGTTGTGTTAACTTATTTAGAAGGCAAAGGAATACTTACAAGTTTTTTCACAACGCGGCACACATTTTTGTTGACGTCATGGTTGAAAGTTATCCAATCCAGGGGCAAATCAGAGTCCAGAAACAAAAAAGTGGTCAATGCAACAAGCAGAAATCAGAAGTCCAAGTGCAGCCAAGTCCTCGTATAAAATAGAAAATAAACACAGAAAGCACTTTTACGTTCACGGAAATAAAGGAAAATTTTAAAATGACATTTGGTACGATATCAACTTAGCGTTTCGTTTGCGGTAACTAAAGAGTTTCTTTAAAATTTTCAACAAATTTTATGACCGTAATTTTATTTTATTTTATTACAATATAAATACGAATTACAGTAAAATACTTAAATGAATATTTCTTTTTATTTAAAGTAACTGAAATACCAGAACTGATTATTTATTTTGCGTAATTTGAAACGAAACAATTAAATTATCCCAGAGTTACTATACGAAAAAATACGGTAGTGATACCATAGCAAAGATACATTTGGGTCATCTTTTTGATATAAGAGCCATCTATTGTTAAGTGTTAGCATAATACTCTCCCCCATAGAAACCGCTGTTTTGTTCTAGCTGAAACCACTGTGCTTGCCGCGTGCTCCCCTCCCCGCGCGTCTTTACCCGAGAGAATTGGACGGAATACATTGCGCGTCGAGTATTATAATTTATTTTGGAAAATCTTATCCTTGAGTTTTCCGAGAAAATGAACACTCGTTTTCAGTTCGTGATTATGGTCTAAAACTACAGTTTTCGTTTCGGTACGCTGTCGGTTACACCCTGTATTAACAGGTTAATCTAATTAAACTACAGCCACGGAAGCAAGAATTCATTTGGAAAATCTGCCCTATCCTTTTTAAACTATTTTTGACAACATTTCTGCTACACTCCTTTTCATCCCCTAACCAATCAATTTCATTATATATCTGGCGCCATCTGTTTTCATAATTCCCTTTGACCTCACATCACGCCTAAACGGCTGGACGGATTTTAACCAATTTTGGTACAGGGATAGCTGGACACCCAAAGATGGTTATAGGATACTATTTATGGGTATGGATACGGCATAAAAAAAATTACGCGAACGAAGTTGCGGGCACCTTTTAGTAAATATATACAAACATACATATATTCTTCAATCATGCAATCTTGTGAGCTGTGTTGGTTACTTTGGTTCTAATAAAATACGTTGGTTGACGGTTAGGAATAGACAACTTTATTTTTCTTAATACATATGTACATAGACAATGCAGACCTAGCTACATGTATAGGATCATAGAGGGCGCTACGTTGATTAAAATATTATACATTTTGATAAATTTCCAACACCCCCACTTTATCAAAATAATTAATTTTCTCACAATACACATATAGTGCGAAGGTGCAACTACTTTACACACAGGTACATTTCAAAAACACATATATTACATACAAATATTAAAGCTCTGCCTAGGTTATTCATTAACTTTATTTATAATACCAAGAGCTTTCATAAACTTATAATGCTTAACACCTGGCAGGCCTTTAGTAAGTAAGTCAGCGGGCATGTTAGCTGTGGACAAATATCTCGCTTCAACAATTTCATTTCTTAAAACATCTCTAATGAAATGGTATCTCACATCAATGTGTTTCGAACGTTTATGTGATTGATAATTGTTTGCCAGCTTTAATGCACTCTGACTGTCATTATATATTACAATTTTATTACAGGAACCTGTTATTTCAAGTTCAAGCTTCTGTAAATATATTGCTTCACGACACGCTTCCGACAAAGCCATATATTCAGCCTCACAACTACTTAGAGCTACTGTTCTTTGCTTTTTACTTTCCCAAGAAATTGCAGCACCTGATTTTGTAAAACAAAAACCAGTATATGAGCGTCTGTCTGTGGCATCACTTGCCCAGTCGGCATCCACAAAACCAACCAGTTCTGCATTTTCTTTGGAATATTTTAAGCAATAGGCTTTGGTTTGTGACAAATATTTTAAAATTCTCTTAGCATAATTCCAGTGTATATAAGAATAACAATTATTAAATTGGCTTAAATAACTCACTGAATAAGCAATGTCAGGACGAGTTAGGACAGCTAAGTACATTAAACTCCCTATTAATTTTTGATAAGGCAACTTTTGTTCACATACATTAGACTTGTCAACATTTAATTTACATTCTATAGGAGTTTCAACCGAATTACAATCCAACATATCAAACTTCTCAAGCAATTGTTTAATATACTGTTCCTGATCTACTGTAATTACATTGGAATTTTTATTAATGTTTATTCTCATGCCCAAATATTTTTTTACTTGTCCTAAATTTTTTATTTTGAATTTCTGACTTAAAATTTGTATCAAACAATCAGATTCTTTCTTACAATTTGAAAATATCAGAAAATCATCAACATACAGTCCAACAATGGTTTTCTTATTATCACTATGATTTTTGACAAAAACACAGGGTTCCAACTTACATTTACTGTATCCTGAATTACACAATGTCTCCTCTACTCTTTGATACCATGCAAGTGATGATTGTTTCAATCCATAAACAGCTTTTCTTAATTTCAACACTTTATTTGAATTGTTTATAGGAAAACCTTCAGGCAAATGCATGAATATATTCTCTTTTAGATAACCATTAAGGAAAGCTGTTGTCACGTCTAAATGAGTAATATCCATGTCTAACTGTACACTCAAAGCGAACAATAAGCGCAGGGTAGAATGTCTTATTACCGGGCTGAAGGTCTCCTGGTAGTCGATACCAGCCTTCTGGGTAAACCCTTTCGCCACTAGCCGGGCACGATATCTCACTTTATTGTCAGAGTCAAACTTTTTTCTCAACACCCACTTACACTGCACTACACTTGCGTTGCTGGGAGTATCGACAACTTCCCACACCTGATTGTCTTGGAATGACTGCAGCTCCTCTGCCATTGCCTGCAACCACTGTTGTCGCTCAGGACCACTGATAGCCTCTGCATACGTCAGTCCATCTTCTCCTGTAGCTGTAGCACACATGTTTGCAAAGCCGTACCTCTCAGGTTTCTTTCTTTGCCTCTTCTCTTCTACTTCTACCGGAACTGGTGTAGGAGACTCTGCATCTGATGTATCTGAAGCTTCCTCTGTAGTTGGCGGAGCTGTACTGGCCTGTACAGTATCAAGACTTTCTCTGCAAGCTTCTGGCTCCATATTTCCAACTTCAACATCCAAGTAATCCGATTCACTCGAACTCGACTCATTCAGGGGTTCGAATTTCACCACAGATTCCTCTACTAACTCCCCCACTGAATCTGTGCTCTCGATAGAAACGGTGACTGTCTCTTGACGCTTCGGCTTCTCTTGGATAACCACATCTCTACTTGTAGAAACTTGGTTTTTAACTGGGTCATAAATTCTGTACCCTTTAATGTTATCACAAAAACCAACAAGTATGTGTTTCTTGGATTTTCTATCCCATTTTGTCCTTTTTTCTTTTGGTATATGCACCATCACTGGACTCCCAAATACTCGCAAGTGTTGTAAATCTGGTTTTCTGCCAAACCACATCTCATATGGAGTTTTTTCAATACCTGAAGCTATGGATCTGTTCTTTAAGTATACTGCAGTATTGGCGGCTTCTGCCCAATACTTCTTGTCCAATTCTGCTTCGAAGAGCAAGCATCTCGCTCTCTCCACTATGGTCCGGTTACTTCTCTCGCTGAGTCCGTTCTGTTCTGGTGTGTAGGGATTCGTATTCTGGTGTATGATACCTTCATGCTTCAAAAAATCTCGAAAATCATTACTGCAGTACTCGCACCCGTTGTCTGTCCGCAATATTTTGATTCTTGTGTTCTGATAATTCTCCACCATCGACTTAAACTCTTTGAAATAAGTCAATGTTTCACTTTTAGCCTTTAAAAAGTATATAAAGGTCATTCTGGTGAAGTCATCCACAAACAACAGAAAATATCTTGCACCACCGATCGATTTGCATTCCATGGGTCCACATATGTCTGAATGCACAATCTGTAACATCTCTGTAGCTCGCGTGCCCGTGGAAAACGGCAATCGTGACTGTTTACCTTCACAACAAACTTGACATCTAGATTTACTTGTCACAAATGTGTCTGGATAATACATTCCTTCCACTAAACCTTGTTTCATCTTGTTCATATCAGTGCTGTTCAAGTGTCCAAGCCGTCTGTGCCATGTCTGTCCATCAGCTGTAGATGACGCCAACAAACAAGTTGTCTCAGTTTGCAAGATTAACTTGTATACACCATCAACGAGTTTTGCCTCGGCAACCAAATCGCTTAATTCGTTCCTTATGAGGCATCGGCCGGGTTCGAAAAATCTTCATCAGCAATCTGGCATCAGCAACTGCCTGTGCTGCCTCCGCTGCCTCTTGCTTCAGGAACTCGTCTGCATCCTCAAGTACCAGCAAATTCTGAACTGCGAACGCCCAATCGTCGTAGTTCTCACGACCTTTGAGCTTCGGCACGTTCGACAGAAAACTGGAGGTCATCTTCTTGATGTCACACGCGAAAAAACTAACAATAACTATTTTTAAAGAATTAAATTGTAGCAGCCCATAACCTAATAAAATACGTTGGTTGACGGTTAGGAATAGACAACTTTATTTTTCTTAATACATATGTACATAGACAATGCAGACCTAGCTACATGTATAGGATCATAGAGGGCGCTACGTTGATTAAAATATTATACATTTTGATAAATTTCCAACAGGTTCTTATTATCATTATCATCATCATATCAGCCGATAGCCACCGTTGGACAAAGCCCTCCCCCAAAATTCTCCACAACGATCGGTCTTGCGCCGCCCTCAACCAATTTCTGACCGCGATCCTGACCAGGTCGTCGGTCCACCTTGTTGGAGACCTTCCCATGCTGCGTCTTCCGGTACGCGTTCGCTACTCAAGAACCTATCTGCCCCAACGGCTATCGGTTCTACGGAGCAATGTGGCCCGCCCACTGCCACTTAAGTTTGGCGACTGTCTGAGCTATATCTACAACCTTCGCTCTTATTATATGCGTCATTAATTATTAACTAACCTTGAATCTTCCCAAAACGTAAATGTGAAAATTGTGAAGTATTATCACAGAAAGTTTCAATCACCAAATACTTATAATATAATCGAAAGTATCAAAATACTTTACTATTTACTCGATGGCACCTCATAGAAATCATTATATCACTACATCAATCCTTAAAACAAAAACCCTGCCAGTTTCTGTTTGGCTCTATGGGTAGAGAATTTTATTATTCTTATGGCATTAAGTCCGTCATTTAGTATTTTGTATTGTACAATAAAGTCTTAAAAAATACTTAACATACCCGTCATTATTTTCATAGCAAAAGGCAACAATGCCACTATTATTAATTAACAAAGGCTTTGCTCAAAGACTTAGCAACTATTCAATAAATTTTCCGAGAAAGGACACAACGAGATGAAAATACTTTGTCATTTAAATAATTTATCAACAAAGCTATTTTCATAATGAGCAGAAAACATTACTCTAATCTAACATGGGACTAGAAATAAGCTTCCCAAGAAGTTATTCTGCTTGGATTCTTATTTATAAGAGCCTAGAGATCTAGTCCGTTAATGTCTACGGGTTTTCTAGATATTTATGTGTGTTAGGTAATTAGTTAATTACTATCGAATATATTTGAAATATTTAAGAACGAACATGTAAAAATTAAACTTAAAAACTAAGTAACTAAATTATGGTAATAAATAATAGTAATGTAATTGTTAAATGTATTTAAATAATCATTTAATAGCTAATTAGATTTTGACTTGTAAAATATTGAAATTTTTATCAATAAATGAGTATGAGTATGGTAATGACAAGGCCTCACATATATCCCTTTTCAAACCCACCATCTTCTCATCATCCAGTCAAATAATTATCAATCCTATCTACAACAAATTAGTAAAAAACAGCCAACTAGAACATCATAATTTCCTGATTTCTATTAAGAATGAGCATGAAACAGTTTTACCCTCGATAAAACTCAAAGACGATTCACACAAATACTCGCAAAAGTTGGCAGGAATGTGAAAATTTCTCTTGATGAAATTTGAACCGCTTCAAAGAGTTATAAAATGTGTTTTCAGCGAAACATATATTTTAAATGAACCATCACTCTTCAGACAACAAATCACGATATTTTATTATGTTTTATTACGCGGTGCCACTTCACACGGCGTTGGGTATAAATTTGCTGTTAGAATCAACACGATCCATCATAAAACATTTAAGATTAATGCTCGGAAATTGAAGATAAAAATTTAAATAGAATTTTGAGTGCCGATTAATTAAGTAGTTTCGTTGCTATAACCATTAAATAAAATCAACATTACCGACTGATGTCTGGTGAAGTGGAAGTTGAGGAATCGCCTAGGGATCATACCAGTCACTGTAGATGTCGGTCATAATAACATTTACATGAGGGATGTTCAGCAGATGATGACGATAGTTGTGGTGAAAGCGACGATGATTATGATGATAGATAGATAAATTTTCATAAGTGGTCAATATCAAATATTAATCCAAGGACAACGACGAGGTGAATTCACGAAGAATACGACAAGGCCTTAATAAATCCGAAATGAATTAATTTAACTGTAAGGCACGATATGCGAGTAAACTAGGAGAAGGCTTCAGTTTATGCTTTGTCAGGAAAGTTTCCCCGCTGAACTGAAAATTCCATTTACAAGGTTAAGGTATATATGCGTTGCAATTTTTTGCACACTGAGAACTACAGGTTCTAATCTAATATAATCGTATAGAGCATCCACGTCGCAACATGTTAATTTCAGGAAAATTTTCAGCCTTAATCGGTTAAATATGTGAGATGAAACTGGCCTTATCAACAAACGAGTGTCATAATTTATTATCTTGTTGAGGACTTATTGCTCCCCTAGAATATCGAACGTCGCTAGAAAATCACCTCGTCCAGGGAATTTTGTATCGATATACAAAATTCTCTGGACTTGTTTAAAGACAAAGCTTATCTACCTCACCTTCCTCACTTCTGAACTATCGAACGTCCCTCGCACGCCGTTGTCATTAATATAAAGTACCCAGGAGACTGGCAGACTTTGTTAGGGCATTGAGATTAGACTGGGGCTATTCTATGACTATGTTGACAGCTGTGGATAGCTAAAGTCCGCGATTATGATCAATCAAATTAAATTGTCATAATCATCACACAACAAGAATAAGCCTTTTCCAAAACCCACCATTCCTGGCAACTTTGCACCGTCTCATTCAAATTCAAGGTTCAAGGCTGGCAAGAAAGAAGTATCGACCGACCATCGCCAGTGCGCCATGTAAGGAGCACACGAATACATTTTAGGACTGAAAACATGAGTATATAAAAAACACATGAGTAAATACATGAGTATGAATACAGCCTGAATGTCTCCATTCAGGCTGTATTCATATCCGCTATTATTTTATTATATCAGATCATGGTCACGCTTAAATTGTGCCTACGATTAAATGGACAAACAAAAAAGGCAACACTATATGTTATAACTAGAAGAACGCATCCCGATCAACGTTCAACGTCATATCTAGCAAAAATTCCATTAAAATCGAACGCAGAGAGCATATTCCTAGAACTGACATTGACAATGATCATAACACTAATTGACATCATAACAGAGTGATCGCATTAGTACTGAAAACAAACAACTATATCATTTTACGCCTTACATCAGAATTACTGACACGCGATTTAGTATTCTAGACTTCTGAGACAAGTTGATAAATAACTAAAACACGCGTAAAATTATATGCGTGATTTCGTCTGCGTAGAATCAGTTAATTGCCATAACATAAGGGATTAAAACACCCAAATAAAATTGAACGGCAAATAGTAAATTCCACCCCCTTTTCACCCCCTCAAGGGATGATTTCCGAAACAAAAATGATCCTGTGTCCTTCTCCGGGGCTCAAGCTCTCTCCCTCTATCTAAATATCTCGTTTAAAGGTAACAGAGTATATACGTCAAAGATTGTGACGACGGTTGAATTTTTACGTCACTCTAGGCCGTAAGTGGGAATTTTCCGCCCGCTACGAAGAGAAAATCTCACTTCCTGGCCAAGGCAAGACGTAAAACTTTACACAAACCACGGGCGATAATTCGTAAAGCCCCAAATCGCATATTTATGGCCGTCACCTTGGGTTCGGGCCACTAATACTGGGATCTGGGACATTCGTGAATTCACCGCCCTATGTATGTATAATCTACTATTACTATATACAGTAACGCGGGCGGACTCCCGGATAAATTCTAGTGAATTTTTGAACAAAACCACAAAAACCCGATAGCTCCGTGCGATTGAGATATTACGTATTAAGTTAGCGTTTCAGAGGTGAAGAAGAAACTGGAATATATTGCATAATTGGTTAATATTTCATATTAAATTGTCCGTAACCCGCGGTATTGTATAGCGCATAACTTTCAGTCTGCCGGGTTGATGGCACGACCTTCGCTAGCTCGGCGTGTGTCACACCGAAGCGTATCGTATTTAAAAGTTCGCAATAAGTTACAGTGAAAAAGATTAATACAGAAATGTAAATACGGGTTTTTGCAACAAAATACGACTGCAAAACTTTATTCACTACAGTCAATAACTTTACGGATTTTGACACTGCAATCACTATAATATAGGTAGCTTTTGAAATACGTTTATCGTTGCGCTGTAGTTATAAAACAATAAACTGACAGTGTGTAAGAAGCGCGCGGCAAAGTTACCCCGATTGACTGTTTGTATATCTGTACAAAGATTCAGGTTGGCGTATTTCCTTTCAAAGTTAAGGTTTTCGTAGAATTATTCACAGCATAAGATCCAGCTGTAGTCTATGCTTATAACGTCACTTCATAACATACTCTCCACATATAATGGGTCCATTAATGTTAGTATTTAATATTCGATGCACATCTTGCTGGACAACGGCCGAAAACAAATAACCATTTTGAATTAGTATATTAATAAGCTTGGACAGTATTCAAATCTGAATCAATCATCGAATTGACTAGATCTCGGCATAGCGCTCGGTATAGCGAAGAATGAATGCAACCTTTGCTTATTGCGCGACATATTATCACCCGTCTTTATTGCACTGCATTGAAAGAAAAACAGAAAATGTTTATTCCACGACAACGAGTCGCGTGTCACAGTTGGGCTATTACAGAGGTGTTGGAATTTTTCGATGAAACGTCTTTTCAGACAAATGTGTCTGACCAAAGTGACGTTTCTAAAGACTTACATAATACGCTACGGTGTGACTGTCGACTAGTACCCCCGCTTCCCGCGTTTTTCCGCCGCCTGTTGCGATAAATCGTCCGCGACTCTCGTCTGTTTATTTCTTATTGTAAGCATGTACCGCTCGCGTCGCGGAGCCGTCACTCTGTTTTTTGTTATTGGAATTGACATCTTATAATAATAAGCTTGGACAGTATTCAAATCTGAATCAATCATAGAATTGACTAGATCTTCCTTGGTATACCGAAGAGTGACTGCAACCTTTGCTTATGGCGCGACATATTATCACCCGTCTTTATTACACTGCATTCAAAGGACTACAGAAAATATTTATTTCACGACAGAGTCGGGTGTCGATCGAACGTATATTCGAACCCATGACCAGTGACATTTCTCAAGACTTTAACCTGTTACGCTACGGTGTGACTGGTGCCCCCGCTTCCCGCGTTTTTCCGCCGCCTGTTGCGATAAATCGTCCGCGACTCTCGTTTGTTTATTTCTGATTGTAAGCATGTACCGCTCGACGCGGAGCCGTCACTCTGTTTATTTTTAACCGGAGTGACTCACGGGTGGATTATTTACGAGATGGCAACACTTCGATATTGAGTTATGTAGTAACGTATAATATCTTTGGGGTTACGTTGATAGAGTTAGTTATTATGCGGTTGGTTTTTCAGTATTCTCGATTCATTAAAATGTTTACATGTTTGATATTGTGGGGACAAGCGTGATCGATTTGTTTAGATTTCTTACGAGTGTCTTAGCTAGATATATTAATAATATTTTGCATTTGTTTTTTTTATATTTGGATATTATCATGAAATTTAAGTAAAAGTCAATGCAAAGATGCTTGCTGTCAAAATCTTGGACAGTCACCAAGTTGTACCAGTTCGTTGTACCCTGTTGATTAGCAATAACACGATTTGACTGACAAGGAAACCACTTAGGTATATCTGAAGATTAGACATCTAATTACTTTATAGGTATAATAAAGTAAAAGTGCCGTTGTGGCCAACTTACAGAATAAACATTTTGATTTTGGAAAAGCCCGACATTGGGAACACTTCGTAGGAATGTATTAATAATACTAAAATGCAAAATTGGTGATTATTCGAGCTTTTTACCCACCTCATTACCGTGACCACTGTATTCTGACGAACCCCGTATGATCAAAAGCGGCATTTTATGTTGTCCTGTAGAAAAGGTAGATTTTTAAAATTCCCATCAAAATGATGCTAATTTCTAACTTGCCCTATATTGCGGTAACGGTAATGAGGCGGTTAAAACGCTCCGAATAATCACCGAAATACACATTGTCAATTTGTTTGTCATTAATACTAAAAGAAAGATTCCTCACATCACATTCAGAAACTATTTCTGAGGGCATTGTCACCGAACCTTGACTCCAACTTACTGTGAGCTCACTGGCACATTAAAGACTCGGAATCTACGCTAAAACAAAGTCCTATATCTCTATGAAGCTCTTAGACGGATACGACGTTGTCTCCCCAAGCGGTAGTTGCCAGGTCTATAAAACTATATAAAAACACGGCACGCTAGCGATAAAGTAGTCTAAATGATGTGAAAACGTCTAATCCGGAGCGAGGGTTTATAAATACCTAATGACATGATGGTGACGGAGTGCACCGACGGTGGAAAGGGAAGTTATGTGTTTAATTCATTTAAATCGCATTTTAGTTCAAACTGTATCCCGAGATTTTAAGGAACGCTATATAGTGCTCTAAAAGGTAGGCAACTTATGAGTAAATCTTATGACGTAGTTTTTTGGCATAGAGCATTTGAAGTTACCTACTCTGAGTAAGTCATAATCATAACGTAATCATCGACACTTACTTTTGTTATTTACGACCTCATTATTAAATCTGACATAGGTATAAAGTTCACACGTTGCAGCGAATAATTCACAAATGCAAGTGTAAGTATAGATAGGTATGACTTAGATACAAATAAATTGAACTCTTCTCAACTCGAGTCTCATCTGTAACTTCGTCAGCGTAGTTCAAACGCTAAAGGTATTAACGACCCACTAGATTTACAATGTCTTAATACCATCTTCTTCCGTAGTCTCGTATCGTCAGCATCGTTTAAATCCAAAAGGTATTAAAGAGACATGAGTTTTGCAATGACTTAGTGCCTTTTTCTTCCGTCGTCATCTCGTATCGTCAGTCTCGTTGAAATTCAAAAGGTATTAAAGACACATGTATTTTACAGAGACTTAGTGCCTTCTTATTTTGAAGTCGTCTCGCGTCACCGGTTGCAATTCCGGTAACCTTGTTAAGTGGGAGTCCTTTGAGAGAAACAAAGTATGTAGCGTGTGATGCAGTTAGCTGCTTCTGTGTTACGAGTACTTGAATTAAGTATATTGACTGCTCACAGTGTAGGTAATTCGCGCAGTCTCACAATTATGCTTTTCAATGCTACAGGAAGTTATTTTTGTTCTTATTCTTATTCATGCAAATCTTGTAAAAGTCTTAAAATTTCAACATGCTTTCAATTGCAGCAATGCTGGATGATCTCAACCGAGTATCCCAACAGGTAGGCCTTAAGATGAACATGGACAAGACGAAGATCATGTCGAATGTCCATGTAGCACCCACCCCAGTATTGGTTGGGAACTCGGTCCTCGAAGTTGTCGACGAATACGTCTATCTGGGTCAGACGATCCAACTAGGCAGGTCCAACTTCGAGAAAGAGATCAATCGACGGATTCAACTCGGATGGGCAGCGTTCGGGAAACTGCGAAGTGTCTTCTCGTCCAAGATACCTCAGTGCTTGAAGACAAAAGTCTTCAACCAGTGCGTATTACCGGTGATGACCTACGGAGCTGAGACGTGGTCTCTAGCTATGGGCCTCTTAAGGAAGCTCAGAGTCACTCAGCGAGCTATGGAAAGGGCTATGCTCGGGATCTCTATACGTGATCGAATCAGAAATGATGAGCTTCGTAGACGAACTAACGTCACCGACATAGCAAACAGGGTTAGCAAACTGAAGTGGCAATGGGCAGGGCACATAGCTCGAAGAACCGATGGCCGTTGGGGCAGAAAGGTTCTCGAGTGGAGACCACGTACCGGCAAGCGCAGCGTAGGACGGCCACCCGCAAGGTGGTCAGACGACCTGGTCAGGGTTGCGGGGACTCGCTAGATGCGGGTCGCTTCTATCCGGCCCCTGTGGAAGTCAATTGAGGAGGCCTGTGTCCAGCAGTGGACGTCCTATGGCTGAAATGATGAGATTACTACGCCTAAGTATAATCCACAGTAAACTGACAACATAAGGATTAAGTCGCTCCCCTCGCCTTGTTGTCCGATGGTGAAACGGGGATGGCGGGCTTAATTCATGCAACTCCTACGCATAAGAGCTCCCCAAAATATATCCGATACTTCCCACTTCTTAGCTTCTAACAGTTTAGATGCGCGGGCGCCGAAGGAAGTTAACGACGCGTCGTAAAAACTGCTACTAATTTACGGGCTTATTAATAAAGAGTGACGGTTGAAGTGTGTTTCATAATATTTATAATTTCATCACTTTTTTATTGATTTTATTCTTAGACTGCTATTTAACTTTTAATGTCGAGGGATACAAAAGCAAGAAAACAAAGGTGGAAAGCTCGTAATTCTAAACAAAATGGAATTTTGTAAGTATGAACCCTATTTCATTGAACGTCGGATACGTACTGTAATATCTGTAGGTAGTGTACGGTGAGCATCAAAAGTGGCAGATATTTTTTGTAACTACTGGCTTATGTTATGTCAAATTGCATAATATTTTCAGCTATTTTTAGCTGACTGTACATCCTTGAATCATATAAATTTGTCAAAAACAGATTGAGATATTTTCTCCTACAATGCTTGTGAAAAGCAACAAAGCAACGTTCGAAAATCAAATAAAATCAAACTAGCACTTTAGAAATTTAAATTAGTTACAAATAGCCCACAATATTTTTTATCATTAGTCCGGACTATTCCGGACGCACGGTAACCCTACACCGTAATACTATCCACAGTAAAACACAACTACTTTTAACGCGGCGGGAGCAAACTTTTCCGGCTATAACCAATTAAATCCAGAAGTTACCAAGCTACCAAGTGCTTAGTTACGTACCACTGAAATATGTGTTATTTTTTTATCTTTACGATAGCGGAATCAGGGCACCGCTGGGAAATGTGGAGTTCCAATTTCAAAAGCGTTGGCGGAATAAAAAAAATTTGGCAAGTGCGAGCCCGACTCGCGCATGAAGGGTTCCGTACCTATAGGTACATATATATATATAATCTTTAACAAGTTTGTTGTATGGGAGCCCCCCTTAAATATTTATTTTATTTTATTTTTAGTATTTGTTGTTATAGCGGCAATAGAAATACATCATCTGTGAAAATTTCAACTGTCTAGCTATCACCGTTGTTGAGATACAGCCTGGTGACAGACGGACGGACGGACGGACGGACGGACGGACGGACAGCGAAGTCTCAGTAATAGGGTCCCGTTTTTACCCTTTGGGTACGGAACCCTAAAAACTATCATCTAAACCTTAGGTACCCAAATATGGTCGCTTACTGAGAACCAAGTCCAAATTGAAGGTAAAACTAGCCATAGAGTGTATGGAGCAACCTATGCTGGGGCTCTTGCGTGATCTTATCAGAAATGAGGAGATCCGCAAGAGAACCATGGTTGTAGATATAGTTCAGACAGTCGCCAAACTTAGTCGGCATTATTGGTCTTAGAACCGATGGCCGTTGGGGCAAAAGGTTCTGAGTGCCGAACGCGTACCGAAAGACACAGGTGGACCGACGACCTGGTAAGGATCACGGGAAGCAGTTGTTAAACTTATAACAACCCTCTTTTTTCGAAGGGAGTTAATAAATAACAAATTCCTTTGCGTATTTTCTTTTGAAATGCAACAAGGATTCTTTCGTTTTTAGATACTCGTTTTGAAAGAGGTTCATTTAAAGTTAAAAAGTACGTAACATTGAAATTCGTAATTTTTTTAAGATTTTCTCTTTGATATATTTCATAACTTTGTAAGTATGCTCTCTGACTTAAACTTTCCCGTAAAGATATTAACTATACTGCGAATACGTATCGCAAGCTCAATATTACAGGGTTCTATGTTTCACTTTTGACAAGCTCAAATTTGAACAGTGTCATAATGACATGAAGTCTAATTTTAACAACTCCGAAAATGTAACATATAATCCTGTAATGCTAGAGGTGTGTTGAGAAGAAAAAATATTTTTAAGGGTTTAAGAGGATATATCACTGCTTGTTTACGTTAACTATGGCGTCGGATACAAATGAGGTCCAAACTTAACGTAACCGGGTTACAAAAATCGAGGTTTCGTTCTCGTCCGTTTCCTCCAAAACTTAAGTAATCCTAACAACATTTTAGGAACTGAATGGGAAGTAAATGTTCTGTATTTAAAATGTGTGTACTACTTATGCGTCGCCACAAACGGACGCCTAAATAGTACACATATTCTATAAGTATATTCTATATATCAGTGGCGTGCACAGAGTTTTACGACAGGGTAGACACAAAATTTTGAGAACCTAATAACTTACAGAAATACTGCGGGACAGTTTTTTTCTTCGTCTTCTCAAATATCAAGCAAATCGACCATCTCTAAATAATTTCCTCTATTAACTGACGAACGAAAACAATAAACACCACCACAATTATCACCATTAAAATTATCCATTTTCAGACAACTTTTAAGAATACACTAAAAACTTTTATTCGCTTATTTACTAGTCACCACTATCACACGTAATAATCAAAACAAACATTAATGGCGTCCAAATATGCAAAACCTATAGGTAACAAAAATACGACAAACTTAAATAGTATTGTATTTGCGCTAATTAAAGTTACAGGAAAGCGCCTTTTTAAATTCGTTACATAGTCAACATCGGAAGTTCGAATCTACAAATAATAGCTAAGGAGAGAGCGAGACAGGCTACCCGTTCGGAATTGTTCGCTTAACATCGGGCGTCGCGGATTTCGCGCGAGTCGCGAGTCAGAAACATCCTACTTCCGTAAGGAAGTAAAAGACATGAGACAATGTCTTACTTCTGTATATGTGTGCGTGAGTTTTGTTATTGTGTGCAATATTTTTATAAGAACGCACACACACGCGTCCCGTGTTACCACGAGGCACACAAATATAAATTTAGACAGAAAATCGCCTGTCTTTACCGCTTACGGCGCATAGCGGCACTGGTGCCGCGGAATATTTCAAGTCATCTCCACGGAATCGACCAATACGTACGTAATTTTGGCGCACCGACTCGATAGATGGCGCGGATCGCAAATTGATTATTTTTGTACATTTGTTTTATATAATTTTATAAAAAGGTAATGTTTGTAACAATAAATTATATATTTCGTTTCTGTAATCAACTAGGGTAGGCAGTGTCTTTTTGTCTTTATAAGGTGCACGCCACTGCTATATATATAATATTCCGAACTATATTCTATTGAAAAGGATATTCAACCATGGCTTGGACGCCATTTTTCTTGAACACGACGATCCTCTGCACCTGTCCGTGAGGCGTGCTTATTGTGTGTATCACGTCCTGGAACAAACGAGAAACGTATTAGTTACAACAACATTTCCAGTATATAATATTATTATAAATAAATAAATAAATATCAGACAACCTCGCACAAATCAACCTAGTCCCAAATTAAGCTCAAGAAGGCTTGTGTTATGGGTACTAGGCGACGATATACATACTTATATATATAAATAAATACTTAAATACATAGAACATACATGGCCCAGGCACAAATATTCGTGTTCATCACACAAATATTTGCCCTTGCCAGGATTCGAACCCGGGTCCGTCGGCTCAGTAGGCAGTTGCTTAACCACTGCGCCAACCGCGTCGTCAAAAAATTCAACTTATATATCTATATCTTATTATTCGTGAGACATATGGCGATATTGTCCGACAGTGGTCGCGCGGAACAAATTGACGCAGGTACGTCCTCTTCAAGCGCTGACGCGCGACGGGTTTTAGTAGGTTTTTAGTTCTAGTGATTAAATAAATCATTTTATCGAGACAATCCTAGCGAATTCACCTAGATGATGTTAGTATCCATACATTTACGCAAAAAACGGGTGAAATAAGTTCATATTTTAGCCTTACCACTGAAAAAACATTACAAGTATATGTAACTTTTGGGATTCTTTTTATAGAGCGAAATTTATTCAATTATATTGCTGAAAACGATTTTACAATCGCAAGATCCTTAAGTATGATATATATGTTTTTCATAATTTTCAAACACTGCTTAATATGTTTACCGAGCTTGCTGGTTGAGCATTGCTTTGCAGAGACCCAAATTATAATTTGGGTGTACATTTAGTTTAACCCCGTATCAAAATTGTTTGTGACTTCATATAACTCTTGTAAGTCTTAAAATCTAAGATCCACACCTCTGTACTAACGTTCCATATTTTCTGATGCAGAAACTGTTCGAGCCACTGCCGTTAATAAACTTAGCCAACTCCCTCAACTCGGCTAACTGCGTCGAACAGTTAGCTCAACTGAGCATAAACCCGAGTCTAGTTCAGCTCCGAATATTCAGATTGTTTCGACGTCTTGTTAACTGTTGCAGTGAAATGTCTAGCCACTTGGGAATCACTTAGATTTTAGTTCAATAGGATCTACCAAAATTTCTGTCACGTTATGAATAAAAAAAATATAGTGTACAATGGAGCTAGGGAAATTATCCTCGAAGTGCCTTAACTAATTGCCAAATTTAACACGTTATCTATCGAGTTACACAAACGCTGCACCGCTCACACAACTGTGAGACGCGACTTTCTCGCGCGAGAAATATTATCTGTGTTAGGAATGCCTCGTCGGCCGGGTCCTCACATTGACATCTACGATAGCTCAGTTGAAGAACGATATAAAGAAACACAAGGGTAAACGAATCGATATATATATTTAACACAAACAATTAACAAAATCAAAGATCGGAGCGTAAACTAAATTAACACACAAATTAACACAAATTAAAAACGCGAATTTAAACTAAATCTTAACTAATGTAGTCCTTTATCTAACACTGATGATACTACGTACTACTGACTAACAAGATGGTATACACTGGAGTAAGAGACTGGACGGAAGTACTAGCGGATCGCTGATCTACGCACTTGAGTAACAGAGTGATGACTCGATGTTGACTGAAGTTGTATTACTACGGAGTCGTAACTCTACGCAGACTAAAGTTGTACTACAAAGTGGAAAAATGGGCGCCCTTTTATTTGATCTGTTACATGTCTTAGAGGGACGCCCGCTCTGTTACATTTTACTGATTTTCAGCTAAATTACAATAGTTATCTTAAATTTAACTTATGAATAACATGGAGGTTCGTTTATAGAACATAATCACATTTATGATTTTCATGTGAGAGCTCCCGCTTAATTACAGTGATATAAAATTTATACGATTTCTTTGTCTCGACTCAGAGGCCGTCTCGCTCACACGGGTCGAGATCTACACCTTCCTGTTCCCTCATATCGCGCCGCTTATGTTTGCCGTGCTCGCAGCAGGTTGCGGCCGGTATAATATTAAGAGATTTTACTTATATTTCTACAGGGAATGTTACTACAAAGTTTCAGAGTTATTTAATTTTTATCCTTAAATTTTACATCCAACGTAAACAAACATGACTCCTTTGTCTCGCGCTGCGAGTGGAAATTACCACGATGAGTCATCCTTGTTTACTCTAAGTCGCCGTGGTCTTTTAACTATTCTACATAGTATTTGGAGCTCTCTTACAGTGAATTATTTCAGGAAAATAAGTGTTATACACATAGTATAGCCGCTTTTAAGGGCATTTGGGAACACAAGAAATATATTATTTATTTATCTTAATATTAATTTCGCCTAACCGTTTACAAATATTATTATTTATTCATTTATTTATAAAATAGCTAGCTTTGCCTAGCTGTCCGTAACAATCTGTATCTTTCTTTACAGTGCTGTGAGAAAGAGAAGGGCGATGCTATGGCGCGCGACTAGAGTCGTGAAGCCTAGTTGTGCTGATTTATAAACTCGAAAGTATATTTTGTCACTTTCTGATTCAGCGACATTCAAAAGGCGATAAAAATTGTATTGAAAATTCCCCTACAATTCTTGACAATGAAGCCAACATAGCCGGTGGGGAGAAATCCAATTCCGTACCTATTTCTTTGGAACTCAATCTACGAATTGCACCTTGCTGGCACTTGGAGCGAAGTGAACTACGGGTTTATTTATTTATTCAGGATTACCCACAGGCAAAATATACATCTTACATATCTAAGTGAAACAATCATGGCTGATACTTCTAACTATATTGTACCACACCCCACAACTTATACCAATATAGGGGTTACCAATATAGGGGATACCGCTCATATTTAAGTTATCCTCAGGAGAGCTATTGTCGAATCAGCCGCCGTCGCGACCGATCGGCGCTCCTGAGGACGAATCACGAACCGATTCGAAACATGTCGAGCTATATTCGGCGCGTGAGTAAGCCCTATGCATATGCATTTTAATATTTCTAAAGCAGAGCTC
The DNA here is from genome assembly GCA_932273695.1 of Apotomis betuletana. NCBI lineage: Eukaryota > Metazoa > Arthropoda > Insecta > Lepidoptera > Tortricidae > Apotomis > Apotomis betuletana. The sequence continues at coordinate 10,857,467 of OW026321.1, read as the reverse complement.
AAAATTGTGACAAAAACAAAAAGTCTACGGAAACTTTTCCAATTCCCGTGCAGTGCCATAGAAAGCGTTTTATTCAGTCAACCTGCAGCGAAGCAACGAGATTGCATCCCATTTGGCCCCGTTCGGGGCTATTCGGCAGTTTCGGCACTAGACTACTTTCGGTTATAATCAATGGGTGTCTCGGAAAAACTACTACAGCCTCCATCTGGTGTTGTTGTGTACTAGCTGCTCTGTGAGATTGCATTTTTAAATGGCTGAAATATGTAAGATTAATGAAGATTTCACAAGAAATTCGAAAAAAAGTTTTATATAATTATCGAACCTGCTCACAAAAATTCAGGAGTATCGTTTGAGAAATGCGACCTGCGGGCGAGAACAGCGGGGCATCAGGAATCAGGACATACAAAATAATTTTTGGGCAAGCTTGCTGGAACATAAAGTAAGATTCTACCTTTTGATGGTGTCGCCAACATCGGTCATTTATCTAATACATACATATTCCATGACATTGACAACCCTAGTGAATCTCCACTCGACCTACTACTTATTGACTTCTCCGTACAAGAAACCCCCATAACTTCATCCCATCGACAACCCTAATCCAATTAAAACAACTGCCAACCTCATATATTCACTCAAGCGAAAAAAGCTAAAACCTAATAAAACCGTGCGACGTCAGAAGCAAACGCCTCTAGAATTGCACGCGAGTGTACGATGGGATTCCAATTCCAACAAGTGGCCCGACGATATTGCCGTGCGATACTACACTGCGTGGAAAAATAAAAGGTACACTTTGAAATTAAAACGTAGTAGCGCGTGTATCATAGCATTGCAATATGGGTAATGAAATAAGGAACGTACAATCCTTTGCTAGCTGGTACACTAATTGAATTCAGCATGAAAAGTTTTTTTTTGTTTTTTTCAGAAAAGTTTTGTTATTTTCCTGTAAATAAGAGTTGTGAATTTACATTAGACCAGTGGCAAGCCCACGTGGCGTGCCCTGTGCTTGGGCAAGGAATTGAAAGTATTGAAACGTTAAGCACATTCGTATAATCGGGCCAAAATGAACATGCCGATGGAGTTATAAACATTAAGCCAGCCATCTCACTCGCTTTATAGAAGAGGCAACAAGTGCGAGCGAGATGCCGGCAGGGTGCTAAGTGATTCATGACACTATCGGCAGGTTGATTTTGGCTCTACAATAGTTGGGTAGGCACTTAGACAGTATGTGCTAATGCCTATACGTAGGGGTGTTCATTCAGGGTAGGCAGATCTTTTGTGCCTAATAGGGATTGTACGCTAAAGCATATTTTTTTATCTGCAACTAATTGGTACACGGAGCTGCTATCAACAGTGACATTTATACACGCAAATATATGAGTTAACGGGCTCAATAGTATTAACCTTTTGACCGCCACGCTTTTGACAACAACTCTGATGACGCGGTTAGCGCAGTTTGTAGTGCGCCTGCCTACCGAACCGGCGGTCCTGGGTTCGAATCCCGGCCAGGGCAAACAGTTGTGTAATAATAATGAAATAATGAACTTTATTCTGCAAGTAGGCCACAATGAACTCGAACATTTGTTCCTGGGTCATGCTCATGGATATCTATATATGTATTTATAAATATTTATTGTGTAAATCGTCGTCTAATACCCATAGTACAAGCCTTGCTTAGTTTGAGACTAGATCGATTTGTGTAAGATTGTCCCTCAATATTTGTTTATTTGTCTTCGGCACCATTCGGCTACCTCTTAGCTTAGATACTGCAACTGCTGATTATTATCTTAGCTCTGCTTTGATTTATCACACTAATATTATAAAAGTGCAAATTTGTGAGTGTGTTTACGTGTATGTTTGATACTTATCCACGCTCAAATGGCTAGACTAATTTTGATAAATTTTGGTATGAAGGTGACACCCTGGATTAACACAGGCTTTTTATCCAGAAAAATGTAGTGTTCCCGTGGGATGATGATGATGAGATGGGCACAGCTAGTTTATCACCGAATTGTTGATTTCTGGGCGAAAGGTGTCGTGTTTCGTCGGTTCCGGGGCAACCTACCAAATCCAACACCCGAGATGTCGGAACAACGGGGCCACGCCGTTTCGCCGTCTAAATAAACATTGTTCGGTTCCTGACGCATTGGTCTACACTGTAATGTTATATAACCTGTTTTTCAATAAATAAATAAATCACAAATTAATTGTGCAGTCGATTTTTAATAGCTTCGAATTGCCTCACCCTTTTTCCTGTCCCCAAGTGCACGCCCCACCTAAATGCAAGTCATTTGAATCTCGGGACGCACGCGCGCATCGGCGCCGCATATGCACATTTATATGACCCGTAATGCACCCGGAGAATAAGTATTCCAAATAGTTTTAAAGGCAGGTTACTTAAATGTAATTTTGCGATGTCGGCTTAGAGCATTTTAATTTAAAAAGATACTATTTAAACTATGTATATGGCTCTGTGAGCACAAGTCTAGCCTGTCATTTCATTGAATAAGTCCGACATATTTATTTATTATTTTTTTAAATTAAAGTAGGTTACCTATCTGAAACACTAATTTTTGTTTCCCATCTGTAACGTTTCGCCAAATTTTCATTTGTCCGAGAGCCATTTTTTTCCAAAACTGTTAATTTTTCATAATAATTATAAAATAAAACAAACCTAACCTAATGGGTTCTTTTAAACGATGTTTATAAAATCCTGAAAATATAACGAGTTTCAGGAAAAAATACTTTCGGAAAAATGAAAACTATAGTATTTTCTTAGTCCTACCCTAATCAGGTGTCTGTATATACTTCTGACTTTGTCCTTCACTATAAAATTAATAAGTATAAGTGTGAACTGTACTTTAATTTTAATATCGGGTCCATAGCTCTCTAAAGTCCTAACGTGCTATCCAAAGTCCGATGCCTAATTATTAATTTCCTAAGATTTCCTATTCCCGTACCACAAAGCAACTTTAATACACTTAGCATACCTATATATAACTTTTCTCTCCAAAGACAGATACGGGATTAAGAACATGTAAGTATACATTTTCCTTTCATATCCATTCTCAGAACATAATACGCCTTGCTCAAAGAGATGTCAGTATAATAAAGTAGCATTTCCATCTTTATGCACTAAATAGAGGCTAGTACTAAGCCCGTCAAAGGCCGGTAATCCATTGTGCACCAGTTACATAAAAGTAAACTATAATAACGTGAGGAGATAACTGTCAAAAATCTGCATTCGAAATTCGGTCTTAAACTGAATCAGATATGGTCTAAATACAAACGTATATTTTAATATTAAATGAAGAATTTTGGTTAAAAAGTCACAGTGGTGACGTCTTTGTAAACTTGAAGGTTAAAAATAAGAGTTACTTAGAAATGAATCTTTTGTTGAACAGTCCTAACGCTTAAGTCTTTATAAAGCTTAAAGACCATGCACTGACAACCTTTATGACTTTGTGTTGCTCAAATGCACATGTTAAGACTATAAGCAGATTAATGTTATTAAAACTATCGTGAGACATCTTTACTAATTATAAAAACGGTATAAAAGCGATTAAAAGTGCAGTGGGTCGCGAGTCGCGTAACAGCACGGATAGCTACCCCTGATGAAGAGCTCCAAATGAGTTCGAAACATGTCGGGCCGTTCCTGACAATTTTTACGTGAGTTTATACCGTTTTTATAATTAGTATAAGCAGATTGTGGTTTATTTCAAAATGAAATATTTCAATTCAACGATACGAAATACGAAAGACAAAATATACACGAGATAGCTACTGGCTGATACCAACACGAAATATGGTACAGTGACTGTCGAACTTATTTACTTTTTGTTAAATTAAAGATAAAGACAGACCTCATTTGTGGTACTTAGTTTTGTTTTTTGATCAAATACAATAATATACAAGTTCTCATGAAAAATACTATTTTGTCATCGAAATAAAACAATTAAAACATGTTTCTAAACAAACAAGAAAAAAGGTAGTTATATATACAAAAAGGGGCGCGGACAAAAAATAACTCACATTTAGTTAGGCGACCCTACTGCAAATTATTGTAACAGTAAGTATTTAGTAATAAAATAAATAAATATTAACGGATAATCTAACACAAATCTGTGCAAAGCTTGTGCTATGGGTACTAGACGACGATATACATCCATACTAATATTATAAATGCGAAAGTGTGTCTGTCTGTCTGTTACCTCTTCACGCTTAAACCGCTGAACCGACTTAGATGAAATTTGGTATGGAGGTAGTTTGAGACCCGGGAAAGGACGTATGATACTTTTCATCCTGAATAAATGTAGTGTTCCCGTGGGATGAGCGGGTAAAACCGCGGGGCACAGCTAGTTATATATAAATGCATATAGAGCCAGGAACAAATATTCGAGTTCATCATACAAATACCTGCCCTTTAATACAGAAACCATGCTATTAAGTCTACCTTTTCTACGACAATTTTTGCCGTGAGTAAAATTAATTCAATTCTAGCTCAAATGCCGTAAAACCATAGTTAAACATTAAATAATCATTGTAATTAGATAACCATAAATTGTCCGCCGTGAATATTAAATCGGCCGACCGGGTAGACTTAAGAACCCTTCACACCGTGCCATCTGAATTATTAATACAAATTCTCCCTAGGGCGCGAATGAAGCGCGAAACGCGACAAATATAACCGGCCCATTAATTACCCAGATAAATTACCTCTTTGTCTCACAGAAGACTAGTATTTTAACATTTTATCGTAACAGGGATAAAATACTTCCGTAGATACAAGCTTGTTTATGGTTGTGAGAAATCGTTGAATGCAAGTATTGTAACGGATTCAAAATCATAGCAATATATGAAGCACAGCGAATAAGCAAGCTGAAGTGGCAGTGGGCTGGTCATATCTGTCGTAGATCCGATGACCACTGGGGCAAACGAGTTCTGGAGTGGAGACCACGAATCGGTAAACGTAGGGCGCCCTGTAACAACATTCATAGGACAGCCGGTTGTACTGGAGGAGGAGAACTGAAAATTGAGCTCAGTGGCGTGCCATGGGAGAGGCCCATGTCCAGCAGTGATGTAAGTATGTATGTATTCGTCCTCTACATAATGTTCAAAAAAAGACCTCCCTCCTCCTTTAGTCGACCACCGATTCTGAGCTTCGGAGGTCTCTCTGAAGGACTTTCTCGTGGATTGTCTTGAGCTAGCTTACTCTATACTGGGGTATTGGTTGACAGACACATGCACGCAGGCACGTACGGACGCATTTGCGATTCTTCATTATTATAAGAAAGGTGAAATACTTCTACTTCAAGCGCTAAACTCTATAATATCTACATAATTAATTAGTAAAAAAACCAAATAAATACAAGTAAGAAGTAACTGCTAAAAATACCAATTGTACATACTCGTCTCGGCTGAAACAGAGGTGAAATAAATATAAAAAGAGCAACGGCGAGTGATTTATGTCGTCTGCGCCGGGCGCTGGCTTAATTCGAAAAGGGCTTAGCTGTATTTAAGTTTAAATGCTCTTTAGTCTTTTGAATTGCTGGATCTATAGTATTTGCAGCCACTAATCATTTGTTTTTAATGCTTATACAAAGTATACAAGCATACTCATTATCACTATACATAATTACATATAACGTATAGATCTTTTAATTACCTACAGGAGGCTTAATTCGATTAACATTATACAAAGTTTTTAGAAGCTTTTATTTAACTAGTAGTGTCTATATTTGTTAGTAGACCGAACGAGCGAAGCGTCTCTGCTTCCGCTTGGACGAAACATCTTTCGTGTTTGGATGTTCTGATGTCCGTTTGTCCGGATTTCCGGCTGTTCTCACCTAGAGGTCGCTTTTTCAACCGAATTTCGTCAAATTTCGTAACTTGTGCACGAAGAGTTCCGTAACATCAAATAAAAAAACAGCAAAAAGGAAAAAAACACGTTAGTCGTTAGTGTATGGGAACTTAAATATTTATTTTATTTTGATTTCAGTATTTGTTGTAATAGCGGCAACAAAATACATCTGTGAAAATTCAACTGTTCACTATTCACTATCACGGTTCATGAGATACAGTCTGGTGACAGACAGACACACGGACAGTGGAGTCTTAGTAATACAAGTACAAATATTTTATATCGGACTTTCAATCCATAGTGTTTGTGGTTAGAAACATTAGAGCCATGGTTAGTATTTTTATAATTAAATATGCTAACTTCAACTAAATTAAAGCTCCTTTTTCGTTCCAAAAAGCTGATTGTTTTAGACATTTTTCTTAACATATTATCAATGTCACTACTTAGAACAGGGCTATTGGGATTTATAGACAATAATTATATTTGAAACCTACACTTTGAAATTTTCATTGATAATTCTTGTTTCAAAAACTACACGAAATTGACAAAATACACGTAGAAAAAAAGCGTTATATTTTCCCTTCTTCGCGAACGAAGTTTTCAATAGGTATTAAAACTATCTATTACGCACGTCAATCGAACAGCCCAATACATCGTAACAACCTTTCAAAATCTGTCCGCAAAGCTAATAGCTTTTGATCACCCGTCGCTCCGGAACTAAATAGAGAAAAAACAGTAAATTCCTGGAGCACGTATTTGTCAGCGGCCGGGAAAAGATCAAAGCGACATGTTTACGTAGTGCGGCAAACTTGCCAGAACTAAGCTGGAACTAATGATTAGCGAGTTTAGTACAGTGATACAATAGAGTATTGGACTGGGTGTAGGTAGTAACGCAAAGTTTACCTAAAATGGGCTCTTGTTTTTTTTTCAAGGATAAAAACTGAAACTTTTAGGCTGCGTCTCCACTAGAGATATGCGAGGATGCGTAGCGGGGGGTGTGTTTTTGTTAACCAATGAAATAACTTAAGAGGGCGCCAACGCGTTGGCTAGCTCTCTCTCTCACTGAGCGTAAGCGTGAGCGAGATGGAAGTGCGTGCTCGGAAGCGCAGAAATCATGTTTTTTGAGTTGTGTCATAAACGTGTGCATTTGTTTTACCTCTGATTTTATGTATCAGAGCTTAACTTAACAATTCAATAAAACTTTTTCTTTTTTCTTTTGCTTTTTCACCGTAGCCACTTAAAACTATTGACAGCTCCGTCATAAAATCCGGTTTTCACAAAACACACTGTGCCAATATTCGATTCATATACCTAATTGAAACTGGTCAACGTAAAAAATAACTAAGCTATTATTTTACGCGACCTAACTTAATCTTTATTGGACAAAAGAACTTATCGTACAAAAGGCGGACTTAATGCCATGAGGCATTCTTTAGCAGTCAATCTTAAGGCAAAGCAGAAAAAAAATATTTAAATAACAACGAAGACATAATTTAGTAACAATAATATATGATAACTTCTCTATTCCGTTGGTCAACTTACAACTGCTTATTATCATTTCAATACATTATTAATACTAAAGATAAAGATAATAACAACTATTGTTAAGGCGCCTACACATACAGGTCAGATAAGAGTCACAATACACATATCGTACATTGTAAGTATATCGATAATTTCGCGTCACCGGCCACGCGGCGCCGTGGCTTAGTTGGTTAAAGCGCCTGTCTAGTAAACAGGAGATCACGAGTTCGAATCTCGTCGGGGCCTATGGTGGAAATGTCTTTTTGATTTTTTTATAGAAATTTTTGGTTCATGTCATATAATACTGAAAATGCCAAGACACAACTATATTGTAATTTAAAGAATACAAGACAAATGTCACTAACTTAGGTGAGGACCCATCCTTTTGGATCTGACGTAAAATAAATATTACTAAATATATTTTGTTTTAATTTCACTAATAAATACGTAGAGCATGGATACTATTTAATAAAAATACGTATCGTATAATGCGAAAAGCTGCATCAATAGACAGTGTAACTTAACGAATGTAGCGAGAGTGATTTACGAGAATGCATGCATTACTGCATTTTCCAAAGATACACATTTTTCTTAAGAACCTGACCTACATTTAGAAACTTAGTATATGAAAATATACACACTATATTAGTTGTCACATCCAAATGGGCGTGGGACTATCATTTCAGTGTTTATAACCTAAAGTCGATTAATGTATCTACTGCGTTGACCGATGTCCCACGCAGAATCGGATGTGAAAAGGAAATACTATTAATTGATAATTAAAGATTCCTAACTTTAATTATCAATTAAATGTAAGTGATGAACTATTCGAGTGATATTCAAGAAAGAGAAAGAAAGAAGAAGAATCAGGAATGGAAGACTGAGGTTTATTCACTTACGCTACTCCATAGAAAGTTGATTAGTTGGTAGAGTCAATAATATTATTTACCTGTAACAAAATAAACACATATTAAGTAAAGGATCACATTCAAAATTAGTCATAAGACGGAACAGTTGAGTTTAGTAACCATATTCCGAATATCTAAGTAAACAGATTTAAATACCTATAGCAGCTCTGTGAGCTGCGACGAGAATCGATTTTTTTTTCCTTTTTTCCTTTTTACGTTTTCAACCCACATATCTCCGACATTTTGAAAAAAAAAACAATAACTGAATCGAACCTGCACACACAAAATTTCACGAAACCTGCTGAGAAATGCGACCTGTAAGTGAGAACAGCCGGACAAATGTACATATAAAAAAAAAACGAAACTGGAACGGAAACAATGTACGCGCTCGGTTTACAAAAATTATATTACTCAATCTTGCATTGCAAATACTAAATTTACTAAGGTTATATAAATTCCACAAGAATGTGGATTTCCGTACATCGCGTGAGCATTAGAAATATTTTCAAGTATAATACGATTAGTCCAACGACACTGTCAAATTAAAATGCAGTTGTGACAAGTTGTCAACCACCAACATGTAATAACAATCGTAAATCAAATTAGCTCTGAGACCACTTTATAAATGTCACAATCTGAGCAAATATGTTTCAAATCAAAGGATTTCTCGTAAATGCAATTCGGCCACTTTATGAAAACATGACTCGTGTAAATATGACTTCCCTCTTAGGTAATATTAAAGGGCATTTTTGAATCTCATCTAATTTTACAAGTACGATTGTAACTTTGTGTTTCATATTAGCAGTAGGAGCGGACGCAAGTTTATTTAATTTATTATGCTTCCTTTAATTATATGAATAGTTGTGTCAACATGGCAAAATAGCAAACGGATTTTGGTAGGACAGTTGGACATACAAAGACAGTTTAGCCGTTACAGTTACAGGATACATTTCACCCGATTATAGTAATTAAGAAAGGGTTAAGCGGACTAAGTTGTGGACATTAGTAATTAATCCATACTTCCATACTAATATTATAAATGCGAAAGTGTGTCTGTCTGTCTGTTACCTCTTCACGCTTAAACCGCTGAACAGATTTAGATGAAATTTGGTATATAGATAGTTTCAGTCCCGGGGAAGGATATAGGATACTTTTCATCCCGAATAAATGTAGTGTTCCCGTGGGATGAGCGGGTAACACCGCGGGGCACAGCTAGTACATTATATATCCATAACTAGTGTACAACTTAAAGCAACAAATACAGATAAGGTCATACCCCTCTATCTATTGATTACGTTAAAGTGAGTTTAATTCAAGTGCTCTTACAGTTTACATTGCAATCAATGTCAACATAATTGAGTGTCCTTTGAAAAGGACTTATTTTTGTATGAATTACATAGAGAAATAAGCCCTTTTGTAAAGATATTCCTCAATTATAAAGGACCCTTCAACACTAAATAAATCAATATATTACTACATTATTAAAACTAGAATCCAAGAACCACATATGAACTGCAGATTACAGTAGTTAGTACTACGGTTGAATTTCAAACCGATTTGATTTGCGACTTAATGCGATACAGTCCTCAAACTGTGGTGTGTTTTGACAAGCTCGACACGTGGTGGTGTAGCAATTTGTTAAATTGTTAGTATTCCGGTTTTCTGTCGCTATTGTATAGATTTGTGGGGTTTTTGTAATGTGGTATTGAGTTTTTGTCGGCGTTTTGTTTGTCGGTTGATTTTTTGCGTATGGTTTGAGTTTTTGTATTCCACACACCGTACTTAGTTTGTACTGGAAATACAAAGACATATAAATTGATAGAAATATTACATAGAGTATAGTTAAGTTTCTATGTTTATTTTTCTTTTTTTCTATTTTTTATTTGAACTACTGTACAAGCGCGTAACTTCGCCTGGGATACCTAACATCGCCTATTTTTATAAAAGTTGATATCCCGTCTAGTTTTTAGACTACTACAAACTAAAGCTAGTGCTTTTTTATGCATGGCGATATTCTCGCATCAACTGTAGCTAATTTAAAAACTAGGCGGGAATTTAAACGTTTATTAAAATAGGCGATGTTAGGTATCCCAGGCGAAGTTACGAGCTTGTACTTTAATCATTTTTCTATTGGGAAACTGTATGACATTTGGGAGTACAGCAATGCCACTGGGTACGTGTATTATACATAACGCCCGGTAAAAACGCCCGGTAGGGAAGGTATAGAGCACCTGGCGCTCAGAAAAAAAAAATGGCGGATTAGTTTGGATTTTCTGAAATAAATATATTTCTTTCTCTTTTTCTATTGGGTATTCGCTGGGTGCGAAGTAGGTGGTGGGGGAACCACGAATCGATCGCAGCGCGCGCCGTGGCCAAAAAAGGAACTTTCGTCAGGCCAACTGTCACTTTTTACTAGCGAAATTAAGGCATCTAAAAATAAATAAATATGCGGCACGAAACCTGCAGCGTAGTTAATTGCAAAAACAATGGCAAAAACAGTAATCATAAATAAATAAATTTCCACAAGCAAGTTGGAAAGGAGAACAAGGAATTAAATGGATAATCGCTATCAAGAGGAAAAAGTTAGTATAACCTATAGAACAAAATTTTTAATATTATATCTTGTATGTTGTAGGGAGTAGCATGTTTATACGTTTATTTTCTTTTACATTTTGGACATGTTGAGCAAAAACGAATTGTTTCCCATTTTATTGTAGTTTGGGATTTGAAAGCGATGTTGTGTTTGATTGAGCAGAATCCAGTTATAATAATTAATTTGGCCATGTTTAACTGAAAAAAAAAACAAAATAATCTGTATTATTACGAAAATACAGTCATAAATGATCGGTTGCATTATGCATGAAATGCGTTTTTCGGTCAAATTTGTTTATTTTGTAACTTACTTCTCGTGAAGACGGCCATGAAATGGTCCGTGTGAATTACATCTGAAAGTTATTGATTTTGCCATGTTAGACGGGAAATAAAGAAGGTCAACGTTTTATCGACACTATAGATTAACATAATCGAATAAAATTAAAGAAAATTACGATACTTCATTAAAATTATTTGTTTGTTTACTTACTATTCGTAAAGACAGTCAGCCATTTGACATTCAAAATTCCGCCGTAATTGTAACCGCTAGTTGACGCTGTCATCGCGCACCCAGCGAATAATGTAAGTATCTATGAGTTTACTTACACAATTGTGTACCTAATTAATTTAAAAGAAATATTCGCCCTCTCGTTTCGGAAGTACGCATCTGTGATTTGCCAGATGTTATAATAAAAATTTAATCAAAACGTACTTTTCGAACGTTCTTGTCCCCCATGGAAGTTCATGATGGTAAAACATAATTTTCAAAATAAATATTTCGCTGTCGCAGTAGCAAATAACCGTAAGGATGTTTCTTTAATTAATATTTATTTTATAAGCGAACTACTCTAAAAATGTAAATGAATGCATAATAAAACGTATTTTATACCTCTCGTGATCTTGCGACATTTTTCGACCCCATACCTTTATTTTGATTTTTTTCCGAAAAACTGACGACGAAAAAAATTTATATATATGAAAAACCTGCTCAAAAAAATTTACGACAATCAGTTCAGGCGATAACAGTCGGAATTCTGGACACACGGACTTCCAAACATCCAGACATGCAAGAGATTTTTGGCCAAGTTAAAATGGAGCAACTTCACTCGCTCGGTCAATAAACAAAGAAAAAAATAACGGAAAATTTGTTTTATAAAAAATATTTTTCTATAATCGGTTATTATGTATAAAAATAGGAAAATACGTTTTATGATAGCTAAAGGAGGTAGAACTTTGCATCATGTCATATTGCCGTAAGCATCTTTCTAATTCCAACTTTTTCACCATATTTTTATTTCTTGTTTAGTACAGTCAGCAAGAAATAAACGTCGCCGCGAATTCAGTATTCAGTGTGCAGATAAATTCAATCGGAATCCATTTTGTAACCGGCAAAGGCGGTCCCGCGGGGCGCGCCGACCGCGCCCGGTAGCGGCAGGATTCCATTACTTTTAAGAGGCCTTATTCCTTTTAAAGCTTATTTTTTTATCACAACTCAATTTCAACACATTAATCATTTATTCAACAGTAATGCCCATCTAAACAACATAGTTTAAAAGTTAAATCCAAGATCCAAAGACGCAGGCTTCGTCAGATAGAATACAAAATGTAATCAGCGACAGGTTTCATCAACACACCGATAACGTGACATCAGGCGACAGGCTCCGTCAAAGAAGATAGAAGGTGAAGAAGAAATTAAAAAATAATAATTTCAAGTAACTTTTAAAGTGAATAATAATTTTCCCTGAGTTCTAGACAGTAACATAGCTATTTCATTGCGTGCAGTCGAAAATAATTTGAAAAAACCAGTTTTTTGGATGAATTCTGTAAATTTCGAGGGGGTTTTTAAACAAAAATTATTAATGAAAAATTCACACTGACATACATACAAAAAAAAACAAAACATACAGACGAATTTAGCACCACCTTTTAATTTAGCCTTAACAGAGATGATGATCGCTCTTTTCTTGAAGTAAGCTAAAAGTTTGAAATAGTTCACATTTCAATTTGAAGATAAGCGAATTTATCAACTAATAGCTATGCAAGTAAGTTTATGTTTACGGTAGCATGGGTACCTGGACATCAGGGTGTGACAGGGAATGAAAGGGCAGATGAGATGGCAAGGCTAGGAGCAGAGAGGGAACTTATAGGACCCGAACCTGCACTGCCAATATCGGCAGAAGTCACAAAAGGAGTTATAGCTAGGCTAATGGAGGAAGAGGCCAATAGACAATGGCGAGAGACAACGGAATGTCGACAATCGAAGATGATCCTAGGAGGCATGGACAGAAAAAGGACCAGGTATCTCCTGGAACTAGGTAAGAAAAATCTCAGATTATTAACAGGTATAATCACGGGACACAATAGCCTCAACAGGCACCTACACATTATGGGTGTGGTAAGTGATCCATACTGCCCGCACTGTGGTCAGGAGGAGACGAGTAAGCATGTTATAGCAGAGTGTGGCATGTATGCGATAATACGCTATAGCATCTTCAGAAAAGACAAACTAGAAGAGGAAGAGCTGAGGGACATTAACCTTAAAGATGTCCTTTCCTTCTGCAGGAGATCAAGAAGATTCGAGGAAGAAGGCTGTATGGGAGCGCCGCCGGGACAGTAACCGTTGGCTCCAACTGGGAATTGGGCTGAATGAACGCAGCCAAGCGATCGACAGCCCGCCTGTCTCCGGCCGGGCGTCCCTACACCAAATCATCATCATCATCATCAATCATCAAGTTTATGTTTCTGAACCCATTTAAGCGGCTATTAAACTGTCTCTATTATTATTTTTTACTTTACCTCGACAGGTTCCATCATCGCAGGTACGAGTACTAATACTATCGCACAAAAGGACATAACTGCCATGTTATTCTCAGTAATATAAGACGTTTTCTATCAGACGGACAGAATAAGCGTCGTTAATTATTCACTGTGTAATCCGTCGCAGGACGGTCGGACCCTAATTCAAGGGCTCCTAGTAATATACACAGTTTAAATAGTTTTGTCAGTACATTAACTCAACGCAAACGTCGCAATCCGATGACAGTTCCAAATCCATGCTTCCATCCTATATTATCATCCTAAAGCGCAAGCCAAACAGAAGAGATGTAAGACGCGTTGAGTACACCCCGTATCTTCTGTCCGTTTTGAATAAAAGGGACCGTGTCTGCGACGCCTCCTCGTCCTACGGTACTTCTGTTAGACTTGCACCCAAAGACGTCAATTGCTGGACGAAGATTTCCTCCAAGGATATCTTACACGCGCACTGCCCGCTTCCAGTTCCAACGATTACCAGCAACCTTGGCAATATCGCCAGTGCACCTTATTGCGGCCATCAGCCAATCAAACAATATCACTTACTGATGTTGTAATTGCATTTTTTATTAGTTCTTTAGTTGGCGATGAACTTACGTAATTTCTTGCATGAAGACAACCCGAATGTCTCAAACATTTTTTTATTACCGAAAGAATACATGGGTTTCCGATGTTTATAATATATTATGTTTTAAATACGCTATATAAATACGCTTCTAAGATAATGGTAGAGGACGGGCAGGCCGTAGAGTAGAGGCGTTTTTATTAAGTGAAAGTACTGATTATGCTCACAATATTTTAACTTCGGTGTGTTAATATCGCCCGCATCGTATTATTTATTAACCAAACGGTTGATCAGGTGTATCACGCACACGTGAAGGACGTGAAAGGTGAAGTAAGCCCATTTCATAATTTCTGAGCCTTTCATTTAATTATTAATTTTCCTCTTTTCATCATAATACTAGTATTTTCTTGGTTATTTTTATATTTATACTTTAAAATAATGAATTGTAAATGTTATTTCATACAGTTCGAATAACAACAATCGAAATATACTTGCCATGTCACAATCAAATGTACATGAAATGGATAAATAGGTAGGTACAGTAGAGCTAAAAAGTATTTATTTGTATGGTCTGCATCAAAACTGGCTGACAAATGTACTACTGGAATATGTCAAATTGCAAAAGAAGATTTTGACACCAAATTTCGATGCAAACTGTACTTTCACCTCTATCTATCTATCTGTCAGCCTCAAACGTCCACTGCTGAACATAGGTCTCCCCATGATTCGGCACAAAGTGCATCATACTCACGAGGTTATCCGTCCATCTGGTCGGGGGACTTTCGCCTCACTTGCAACAAAAACTTTTCCTCATCTGAAACCAACCCCGCAAACTAGAAAAAAACATAATGAATGACCCGAGTTTAAATATTTACTCAGTGGAAGCTCGGTAGAAGTTCAGAAGAGATTAATTAGGTATTTACTGGGGCAGAGCAGTGATAAATCTTGCAGCTGGACTGCACCCGTTGCCAGGTGAGTGAAAAAATGGGTAAGCGTGAGCCGGACTTTAGCGTTCGTTCACCAAAAATCTAAATCAGAACATTATAATGAATGATGATAGTTTTCACGCCGTAGATCGCATCCGCAAGTAGCCGCAAAACATCGCATCCATCAAAGCTAGAATCCCTAGAGTAGCTCCCACAACAATTCTGGCTCAGACAACAGAGTGATCCAACGGTTTTCGGGCGATCCTGGCAAAACAGTCAGGGCACCATAGGAGCCTCTCCATCATCCGGTACACGGTCGCCACTTGCAACTTCGTTAAGGTTTTACAAGGCGAAGGTGCTTATTCTTACGTCCATATGGAGCGTCATCAGATGCTGGGAGATTACCTTGATTATTTTTCTTCGATGTGGGCAAGTCTCTTGCGCCTTTCGTCTCTAATGGCTGCATGCTCTCTCCACTCGTTACTGAATGCATCCATGCCGTCCCTTCATCTTTCGGTCTGCCTCAGCTCCGGTAGCCAGTTTCCATTCGGTAATTGTTATGGTCCTTCGTTCCGGATGCATACTTGACATTTAAGGAGCAAAATATATCACGGAACCCTAACCTGAACACCGGGCGGGCCGTGTCCGAGGCGGATAATCCGGCGATCTCCTCCGCGCGGAACGGATTAAGGCTTTAAAGGTTTAACATGCTTTCGATCGCTATTAAAAGGTGAGTAATTTTGCTAACCTTTGCTTGGATATAAAAGGGATAGTTTAGGTGATTTATTTAGCTAAGGTATTTTTGTTGGGGTATATCGTATATTTGCGTTTATTGTTTATTATAGTGTCAAGCATATAATAGAGAATAGACCAGCAAACATAGGTATTAATTTGATTTATTATCTTTACATCTCAGCCTATTTACATAACAAATTGTTCATTGAATTAATCAAATCTATGGGTCGCCTTGTTGGGGGGCCTTTCCACGCTGTGTCTTCCGGTCCGCGGTCGCCACTAAAGAAACTTTTTGTCCCAATAGCCATCGGTACTACGAGTAATGTGCCCCGCCCACTGTCATTTAAGTTTGGCGACTGTCTGAGCTATATCTACAATCTTGGTATTCTTGCGTATGTCATCATTTCGGATTCGATCCCGCAAGGAAACTCCGAACATAGCTGGATCTCTTGCCCTTGGAGTAAACCATCACTCATCACTGGCAAACAACGCTCCACGCAACGCAACCACTACATAATCGTTAAATTTAAGTAAGGTACGAGATTTTAAGACCTAAGTAATTGTGTAACTATTGTTTTTTCTTAATGGCTTTCACTTCTAGCTGTTTGGGCCACAGGTATTTTGCCAATTTCAACGTTAAGACATATGTTGAAATGTGTTATTGTGACTTTGTGAAATAATAATTGACAGATACGCGAGTATAAAAAATAGACAAAGCTATCGTACATTCACCTCCGCTCATAAATCCCGCTAAACGGTGCTACAAGGTGATTCGCATACTTCCACGCCCCAACACCGTCTGGTAAGTACTTTATTTTATTTTTCACGGGTGATAAATTTCAAGTGTTATCGGTTGGAGACAAATTCTTTAACGTAACAGTGAAGTATTTATGACTTGTTGGACAAAATTGTCAGTGTCGTATTGGAGACATATATCTGTATTTTGATGTTTTTCGCTACTGTTTGATATAAATCGTATAAACTAGGTGCTATAAATCAAATAAAATAGGATTTATTTGAAGTAACGTGTTATGTTTACGAGTCTATATTATATTTGTCAACGTTGTTCTGTTTAATCTCAAAGCGCCGTCGAGACAGACTGA
This sequence comes from Apotomis betuletana, assembly GCA_932273695.1. Taxonomy (NCBI): domain Eukaryota; kingdom Metazoa; phylum Arthropoda; class Insecta; order Lepidoptera; family Tortricidae; genus Apotomis; species Apotomis betuletana. The sequence goes on along the minus strand of OW026321.1, from coordinate 10,840,443 downwards.
TGTTTCTTTGCTTCCAAAGCAAACATGGTACGGTCTTATTTGATACTGTAATGTGGTATCTATCGTGGTAGTTGTGGTACATCGTGCTAATCTGTAAATATAGAGGTCAGTTTATCACGTTATTCACCATCGTACTTAACAATTATTAGGTGTCAACGACAATTTGCGTTCATCGCTGGACTTTATATTGACCGCGATATATGTGGAATTGGGATATACCAATGTTTTACCACCTAAGTTAATTTGGAAACCTTTTAGGTAAATAGGGTTCCTATACCGCAATAAACATTGAGTCAATATGACACCCTGTGAATATTTATTCGTGTTTAATTTGCCCTTGCAAACAATAACAACTTAAACCAACAATGGCGTCATCAAAAAAACTAAGGAGAAAAACAATGAAACATATCCAATTGGGAAATTTATGCAATTTTTATCCTAAACTGACCTATATTATACGATTTCAACAAAAAATGGGGTCCTAATTTTTTAGGTTTATATATCCCAAAAAGCTGATAAATTATTTATTTAATCTTTATTGCACAAAAGAAAACTTATCCTGCAAAAAAATATGCATGTATCACAACATAGTATAAAACAAAGTCGCTTCCTGCTGTCTGTCCCTATGTATGCTTAGATCTTTAAAACTACCTACGCAACGGATTTTGATGCGGGAATTTAACAGCATTGCACCCGTGCGAAGCCGGGACGGCTCTTTAGTTATACATATAAGCATTCCTCTTATCACCGCATCAATATCCGTTGCGTAGTTTTAAAGATCTAAGCATACATAGGGACAGACAGAAAGCTACTTTGTTTTATACTATGTAGTGATTCGACAATTGAGACAAATTCTATTTATACGGTTATGAAATACGGGCATGGTCTCCAGACTTTAAAGACGCCAATATACAGCCGCCGGCTCGTTAAAAGCATGCTTTACAGCACCCACAGTGTACCAGGCACCAGTCACGGTCCCGTCATGCGACGGTAGTCGGTGGTAGCCGACGAATCGATCAGCGGTATTAATAGCCCGTCTAGACAGACAACGCGCCGCCGCGAACTGTTGGACAATTGTAGGTTTTTTAATCTATATAATGGCACTACATAATATAATAGTCGCTTCCTGCTGTCTGTCTGTCCCTATGTATACTTAGATCTTTAAAACTACGCAACGGATTTTTATACGTTTTTTTAAATATACAGGGTGATCAATCCAAATGGGTCGGTTGGGAGAAACCGAAAACTATAAGAGATAGGGAAATCTGTTCTTAGGAACCAAGACATCGAGTTTAGCTTTATTAACACTTTCGCACAACCACATATAAAATTTAACCCTACCCCAGAAACCGAGAGCCCGCTAGGTGGGTAGCTTTTTAAGCAAAAATACGTGACCGGCATCTGAGCAATGATTACGAGTGCCTACCAGGCGGGTTCCTGGTAGCGAAAGTGTTAAAAACTGCATTCATTTTTTTTTATAAATCTCAAACATAACCGGGAATTTAACCTGGTTAAAATTCTGTAAGTAATCGCATGTCGCATTGTAACATTCTTTAGCGTTTTACCCGGGTTTTGTATGAAATGATGTATGACATTTATAAACAAATAATAATGCAGTTTTTATTAAATCTAAAATCGACGCCATGGTTCCTAAGAACAGATTTCCCTATCTCTTATAGTTTCTAACTTTTCCCTACTGACCCATTTGGATTGGTCACCCGGTATAGAGTGATTAAAGAGGAAGATATATATGTACAATATAGCATTGCAACTGTACGAAGCTGGGGCGGGTCGCTGGTACTATTATAAAATTTTAAAAAAATGTATTGAAAACGTAAGTTTTCTATGGTTAGGGAATTATTAATCATTACATACATACCCGGGGTATGATTATACAAACTAAAAACAATCACCGTAGGCTTTCGTGGCCATTGTAGATAAGGGTGTTAACTTGGTGAGTTTGTCCGGTGTGAGGACCTAAAACAACATTCTGACGGATTACGCGCTTATGGATATAGTGTAATGGAAGAAAGGAACCTAATAAAGATACAGTATTTTCATAATACCAAATCTGGAATAGCCCTTTCTACAACTTGGCTCTGTTGTATTGTAGTATCAGGGCTGGTAACTAAAGTAAGTAAAGTAAAGTAAAAATAAAATTGTTTATTTAAAAGAAAACCTAAATAACGCATTACAACTGTCCAGTCCCCACCTCTCATGTCATGTTTAATTAAAATATAACGCGACGCCCACCCACGGAGTATATGGAGATGGCATTCAGCGCAGTTTGTTCTAGCACCGCTGTAGCCGACTTTTACACGCACACAATTATATTCGTATTAAAATAAGGTTTTACAACAAACAGAAGTGAGTTGACATTGGCTGAGCTAATGTGTGCGATTTTCGTGGTCATACACTACTACGAGCAAAGTATCGAGAATTTTAGCCCTTATATGCATATCAGACAATGAATTTATTTTTATTATAACTTAAATAGAAATAAAATAAAAGGCAAATGAAACTTTATGATTCAGTACGACAAAGTCTCGAATTGACAAGAAATTGATTTCTACTTCCGTCAATTCAGTAGTGTCACTTTTGATATTAACGCTGGCAATAAATCACAAGGTTTTATGTTACAATTCTTAAACATTTAAAATTGAACCTTATCCTCGTAACACGAGGTTTAATTTTAACGACCCAGAAAATGTAATGTAAGCTCAGTCAGCGGTATGCATCTACTGATTCTAAAGGTTAAGGGCATGATCAAATCAAAATAGTCGATATCGATAAAATAATAATATGTATAGGTTTATAATATAATGCATGTTGAAAATATTTATTTTGTATGGTCGTAAACGTCGTAAATTAAATTATCAGACCTTTTAATTTCTGGCGACGAAATCAAATGGAAGCGTCCGTCTCAATCTTTCTATCGTTCAGAATGTTTACTTTACATATAGTGATATATGAATAATAAAAACATCACCTTACAACATTTGGAACAGGTAGTAGGTAAATTATAAACGGAGTAGATTTATTTATTTCATCATATAAAATGTAAACAAAATATTTAAGGGACAATCGTACACAACTCGACCTGGCCTTATACTAACCAATAGTAGACGACGATATAAACAATATAATATATAGATAACATCCATGACCCAGGAACAATTCGAGTTCATCACACAAATATTTGCCCTTGCCGAGATTCGAACCCAGGACCGCCGGCTCAGTAGGCAGGTGCATTAAAACTGCGCCAACCTCGTCGTCAACTGACTAGCACGTATTACATTGTGGATTAGCAAAACAATAATACTGTTTTAATCTAATGATTTTGTCACCCACTGCTATTGATTACGCTGTAATAAAATTACTTGTCTGAATTTAAAAAAAACCGGCCAGCTGCGATTCTGAATCGCGCACCGAGGGTTCCGTACAAACTTTCACTTATCCCATCTTAATTGGCCTGGTTGGGTTAAGTTTGCATCTGAAATGTATGGCGCCGCATACAAACGAGGTGCAAATACTTATAAAAATAATGTAATAATTAATGTAATTTAATCTGCAAATTCTGAGTTTTAGTAATTATTTTTGGGTTCCATATTGGGTTGCATAAATTTTAAAGCCATAATGTCGGTGCGCATAACCACTTTTGTCATAATAGTCCTTGCGCATAAGGTGTAGGTATAGTCATTAATTGATCCGCATAAATTTTATGACCATAATGTTTTTACGCATAAGTAAGGAATTTCATATAATTTTGGAGCAGGTATCAACCTGAATCATAATCATTAATCGTCATAATGTTCTTATGCATATCGTGCATTGGCGCATAATACTGAAGAACATAAATATCAAGTTCCTAATTTTTTATTTCAACATCAGCCTGGTTTTCTGGCAGCAGTTCATTTCTGAGGGGGTCGCAGTTCTTTCAAACCTAACCTAACCTACTTTTCTGGCCGATGTTCGTATTTGTAGGTTCACAATTCTAACTTAACCTAACCTACAACAAAGAGGTCAGTGTGGAGAAGGATTTCTTAATGCGGGGGGCTTTGCCCCCCGAGCCCCCCTTGTGGGGGGCTTCGCCCCCCCGTCCCCCCTTTTTGTTTTTGTGCTCATGTAACTTTTGTATCATTATTTCAAATGTTATAAAGTATTATGATTGCTACATGTGATATAACTTATACTATATAATTTCTATTGCCATTAATTATGAAAACCATAATTTATGCGTTGCTCTTCTTCGTACTATCAATTATTATGACATTCAATAATATTACTTGAAATTTTGTGCCATACTAAATTGCTTATGAAAAGCCTGCCAAACAACAATTATGACATATAAAATGTTATGCAAATAATAATTTATGACAAATAACATGTATGAGGAAAGCCATTATGCGAAATGAGTTATGACGGTCAAATTTATGACAAGAATTTTTATTCCACTAGAGGTGATCCCTTATTTTTGACATAAGTAACAAATTGAAATATGTAACAATTAAGTATTTAAATACTTTTTTATTTTGTTTGCATGCCTTTTTGGTAGAACATAAGCAACACTGTATATACCTGTATCACCTAATTTATTACTATGTTCTTGCAATAACCGAATTTGAATTTGAATCAAACTTAACGCAACCAAGTTCTCCAAATATGATTTACCTATTTATTTATTTAATTAATCTTTATTGCACAAAAGTAAACGTATCGTACAAAAGGTGGACTTGATGTTTGAAAATGACTATATTTTTTAGGATTTTTATTAGTATTTGTAGTAAGTATATGTGGCGATTTCAGATTTTTATAAGTATTTGTAGTGCTTGCCAAATTTCATAGTTATAGGTCATCGGGAAGTACCCTATCACTTTGATTCCCTTAAGAGTGTCGAAATGTACGTTTTTGCCGACATAAACGGCCGTATCTTTTTTTCACGTTAACGTAGAAGCTTTATTTTTTTTCACAGCTTTAAGGGACCCTAGACCTGAGTATATATACATATAGTGTTAATTTCAACTCGATACCTCCACGCGTTCTCGAGATAAAGGGTCTTGACAGACAGACAGACAGACAGACGGACGGACGGACAACAAAGTGATCCTATAAGATTTCCGTTTTTGCCGATTGAGGTATGGAACCCTAAAAAACAAGGTGATAAAGTGTAAATTATATTATTAAAATGGACAAGTTAGTATGAAACACGAGCGGCTCACATTAAAACCTCCATACAGAATATCGACAATTTATAGTTTAGACTTGTTCCCCCGCACTAAATTGTCAGACGGACGTATACATTGCGTGCCCCTAAAGATGTTGCGTGAATAGTTGCCATGTCAAGCTAGTAATGTATAATTGTCATAATGCACGGCAATATTTTACGAAATATTACAAAATAACGAATTTTATTACTTCCCAGTGAAATTAAACTGTATCAGGTATCTTTTTGAGTATGCAGATCTCGCCTGTGACGATTATAATGGCACAATTCGGCATATTTCTAATTTTTTGGGACATAATTAAGGTAACTAAGTGACTGTTGACATCACGTTGACGTGTATTTGGCAATTTGGGCTTAAGCTCGGTTACGCCTGCCCCGCCCAATACCCAGTCTATAGTATTCTTATGGTCTGTGCGCCCACCCCATGACTAGTTGTGTCGCATTTTATACAAACCAAACAAATACAATGTATGTAGGTATGTTTATCATTATATATATTTATTTAATTATGTTTATGACTTATATTTTATGTTATTTATGTTGCTGAATTATTTAGTCTGGAAGAGATCGCTCTTTAGCGATAAGACCGCCTATTGTCTACCATTTATAAATTAAGGTTTCAATTGTAACCTTTTTCTTGTCGATGTGCAATAAAGAACTGTTGTATTGTATTGTATTATATTGTACAATAGCCTTGGTACCATTTTAGGAAGATCATTCAATCTCTTCTTCTATATACCTTGCTATGAGGATCTACAAACTGCAGCTCTTTTAATTTTCTTTACCATGGCTTAAAAAAAAATTGGGAATTTGACAGTTCGCAATATCTTGACAGAACGGATCTTTGGTTTTGAAACTTGAACTGTCAAATTGCCAAATTATTATTTTTTGTTAAATCCGTGGTAAAGAAAATAAAAGAGTCCTTACGTCAAGGACTATTGAAAAAGAAATAATATAATGGTCTTCCGAAAATTGTACCAACCCCTATTCTCAAGGGGCTTTGGCGAAAACCAAAAAGAGAACCTTTTGTAGTGTTATTTTCGGTCATCGGCCAAACTAAAAAAATAAGACCGTTGTAAACCAATGTTTACTACTATTGTACGGTTATACAACACACACATAACGAAGAGACTAATAGTGGCAGACAAATTCCTTGGCTTACCGTACTTCCAACACAAATGTGATTTGCAACTGTTTGTCGCGCGAGAAGTACTATACTAACTTCCTTCCCATTCGTTACAGTGCGGGAAAGAAAGATGACGTTGTATCACGCGAATCCACTGCCAGTTATGTTATTTTAGCTCGATTTATGATTAACAAGGCTTTTGATAATATTATACAGTTCTGTATTTGCAACTTCTTCGGGGGTCATGATTTCAGGAGAAATCAGACGCGATGCACGTTTTCTTTTGTTTTGTATAAGCACTGATTACAACGCCATCTCTTATTGATGTATATTAATTGTCAAACTTCCTTGCAGCTTGATAGATTTTAACTACTGTTGCTCATAACTCTTCGTGTCTTTGAGTTCATAGTAATGTAGATCTTTACCTGCGGGCCCATTATGGTTGCTTTTATCACGCGATAAATAAGTGACAAAGCATCCGTCATGTTTGGACAAACTGCGTGTGAGTGACAGATGCTTTATCACTTATTTATCACGTGATAAACGCAACCATCATAGGCCCCTTGTAATATTTAAACTCGTTATAGAAATGTTACGATATGGGTGTAGATAAAGACAAATAAAAAATATAACATATCGCTTACGAAACAATCTCCCAAGCTTTTTCTCCGGAATATAATGTGACGACTAACACAGGCCAATGACATCGAGTTAATACCCGCGACACATTTGGTGACAGATGCGATCGATATATTTAGAATATTTAGATCGACTTATTACAGCGCTAGAGTAGACCTAGTGCCAATGTGACAAGAGTGACACGCTATTGGAATAAACCGGTTAGTTACAAGTCGAGTTAGCGCGTAGAGGATTCTGTACCATGACAACCAAAGGTGTTGGCGAATCAACACCTCGAGCGACACAAGTCTTTATCACTCATATCTGTCATTGTGCACTAATGGTAAGAGACAAGGTTTTTTTGATTGAAAACATCACTCTGAATTAAAAATAGATGAAATTGGACTGATTCAGACGGTTTCGTTCAGGAGGATGAAACTTCTGGACCCTAGGAACGTCTTAAAGGAGAACCATCTTGAATTTTAATGCGAATTTTAATCCACGCAGGAGTTATGGGACTTTTTATGGACATTACCATTAGTGTAACAATGAAGTAAATATATGGAATCAGCTCAGGAAGACCTTTCATTTGACACCCCACAAGATAGGATTCAGAACATAAAATGTCAAAATCACAAAAAATAGATGAATTCATAACTCCTACGTGCATTAAAGTTCATTATAATCGCTCCTTATAATGTTCCTGTGGTTCAAAAGGTTCATCCTGCCAAAGGAAACCTTCAGATCATCGAATGCCGAATACTACGCTTGTATGTCGTAAACACCGCCCACAATGGGTGTGAAAGACTAAGGAGAATGTAAAGTAAGGAGCAGTGAACCCCGCCAATAGGATTCGTAGAAGAGGTCTCGAGCGAGTCATGATAGCAACGAAAGTGACGGATCCCGAATCGCAGTCATGTGACGGCGGGCGCGGCCGCGACACCATAGTGACGGAATGTTGCCAATACCGCATTCGCTAATTGTCTGAGCTTATTCTGTAGCCAAGGTCAGGTATTATCAGACAAGATATGCCTGGAATTTATGAGAGCTGTGACGTCCAGGGTCCAGGTTTCAAGGCGGGATTAGATTCAATAGAACACGTAAATGGGTTTTCTCAAACATGTAATGAAATGTCGTCATAACAGGCTTCCAAGTATAACGTTTCAGGCGAGACAACTCTAGAGAACTGTAAAGGAATACAAAATTTAAGGCCCAGGCCATGAAGTAATATATTTTTTAACAAGGCGTCTGTGTTTATGAACAGGCTAAACAGCTGAATTATATTTTTACTAAGGGGTGTATTTTTAATTTCATTGTATCTGAGAAAAGCACTATACATGACTTAGCCATGAAAAGGGCTTGCCGGCTTCGTACTTGTATCACTATCCGGTCTATAATACCTACTCACCCAGCGTCCCGGCGTCTTCTTTCCCGGCGGCTCCAGTAATATACTATACTGTAGACCAAGACCCGCCCGCTCCCGTTGACATCTGTCGTAGTAATGGCGGCACCGGGCAGGTAGTGGGGACACTATTATTATAAAGGTGTCTATACACCACAACAGCAATAATCATTCGTAAAATCAGTGCCTTTCGCATTGCTCCAGTTTTAGAAACTAGTCGGCGCAAACCTATTACACAAATCATATTTTACTGCAATCTCATAAGAAAACTAGCAAACAATGAAATCTCAAAGTTCATAACGAGATAGAACCGTATTCAGAAGTGTTATCTCAACGTCTGCAACTCGCCCGGGCGGGTCAAATAAAAACTAACCGCTTAGGATTCCAATTGTAAGATCCTTTGTTCTTGCGGGTACTTGTTGATGTTCTTTTATGAATGCAAATTGGACTTTTGTGCTAAGTTTGTTACAGTTATTTTAATTTGCTTCCGGCTGATAATAGCCAATTAACGAGAAAATCTAATTTTTAGAGAACATGTGTTTATAATACGCACTGATATCAAACATCTAGAGTTACAGGTTGACCTGTAAAGTGAAGTTATTAAATTTATGAGCAAAAATGTGATCAAAGATATCTAAACACGCCGTTATACCGTTAACAATATGGGTGAGTTCACATATTTTTGATCAAATTTTAAAACTCGACTGCTATCGCTCTCTTCTATCGAATCTTCAAGATATTTTATTTTAGCATATATAAAATAATTATAAATGTTCTCATACAGAAAGAAGATTTTTATTACGAAATTTTGGCCCAAAATGTCCCTTATAATCTTTCAAACATTTTCGCTACTACTAGGGACGACGTATAGTATATTATGATGTTTTATACATGTATTAAAGTGTATAAAAGGTGACCTCCCAGCTGCGTTAGAAGCTACTATGGTAAGAGGTTGAAGTTTTTCTGCAGCTGATTGTATTCTAAACCTTGAATAAATTTCTTCTGTTTGATAATATTGCAAGAGACAGCACTAGTGCTCTTAATATACAAGACAAAGTCCCTCAAACAAAAAAAAGTCCAATATACATGACACATATTCCAAAATGTAAATTTTCCTAAGCAATATCTCCCTCTATCGACTATCATTATTAGCCAGTTACCCGCCACGTTGCCGATACATCACGCTGAAACTTAATATACCAGCCGGCAACTTAAAATAACTTTAAGACGATAGATCGCTGCTTATAGCCCGAGAGCCGACACGAGCTAACGTGTTTGTTTTATAACTTAATACCACACTGAAATGAGTAAACGTTCGAAGAAAAAAGGGATCAAGACCTTACACGTCTTTCATGTAGCGCGGAGAACATCGACACAATTTGAATAATTTAAAGTCATGATGCCATTTTTTTTAGAATGTCAATCGATGATATTTTTTACTGGGATCAAATGTCTACATGGGACTAACTACACTTCAACTGCTTTAAAAGTCAGAAATGACCGTTGAAGTTCGACGTTCGCTGAAGAAGTCCCATACAATGGTCATCTCAAATGGCCATCATACCGTGCGTGACCTCATCGTCAAGTAGAGGTACCACTTTTTATATGGAAAACCTACGAATATGAGTTTTGTTGTATTATGAGGATTCCGAAAACGATTTTAAAATTGATTTTGGGTTAAACAATAAGTATCAAATGTGCCTTTAAAGTCACCTTTTTTTAATTAATGTATTTTATGTAAACATAGTTGTATAATCAGTCATCACCCCTATTCTTTGTAGGAAGTGGTAACTAAATGGTCGCCAAATGATATCAAATTTATTTCCTAAGACCTCATGTTCACGCGACGAGAGTGGTGAATGACTGGCTCTAGCAACTAACTGGTGACACCTCAATACATAATATAATGTACATATTATACATACTATTATTCTATTATCTATTTATATATTACCCTTAACAATGCGAGTATTTATAGATGCTTCCTATTATAGCTATTACGATTTCTGCGTACTTTTGACAACTTATCTTCTTAATATTTTTTGACACAAAGACACCATAATGTAACATACTGCCTCCTAGATATTCTGAGCCTCCTCCGCTAGTGGGCAAGTCGCGCATGACGGATCGCCCCGAAGCGAAGTTAAAAAGCAATCTGGCGAGCGAGTTAATCTCACCGCGACCAGATGCTCGCTCAGCGAGGTTTCTCAAGGCTGAGATAAAATAAAACTCATTAGTTTTTAAGTAGAACACCCAAGAGTGATATCTTCTTTCTCGGTAAAGTACATATAAATTGAGACCCTTAAAGTTAAACAAAATCAATTTTACACAGACCTTAGGGAGTCGTCAGCGATCGATTGCAGCTCATGATTATAAATCGCGAATAAATTCCATGTTTCGAATCTCACGCGACATTCGACTTGAACGCAAAACTCGTTTTATATGAAATTTATTTATTTATAAGTCTGAGACTCACGGGTATAAAAAAAGCGAATAACGTCTTTATCTGCCGATAAAGTGATGAGCCAAGAAGTAACGACCACGTATCACGCCAATTAAGAACGACATATCACCAGTAAATCAACCAGTAAGCAAAACTGTTACATATACAGCGACAACGGGACAAACTTCGCTGGAGCCCATATTAGACTAACACGACACTTTACTGAACCAACAAAGCATAAGCAGCCACACAAGCTGGACAGCACAACTTTCCGCCGGCTTTATTATCATCGGAAACTAGTCAATAGGGCAAGCCGCACATATTTTCCACTGCGACCAGAGAGTTAAAGAGGAAACGCCGCACAAGTTGCGAACTGCACTGTACGTTGTGTGAAGTGTGTCTTTAGTTAATAAAGAGTTATTTTTAACTTTAGAATGGAAAGACGTGCTTTTCAGAGGCGGATCATTTTTCTGTGGGATGTCAACAATATATGGACAGGACGTTCCAATTAAAATTACTAAACCCAAGAAAGGGTTATCAGGAAAAAATCTTTAAATGCAAAAAAATAAACTAAATCTTAATAGCGTGATGATCTTTAGTTTTATATGTACGCTTCTGTTGGTCATAATTTTTTTGTCCTCTCATTACGCCGAAACGGCTGGACGGATTTTGACCAATTTAGGTATATGGATAGCTGGAAATCCAAAGACGATTATAGGATACTTTAAATTTTTACCCGTCCACGGTAATTAAATAAACACGCGAAGGAATCCGCCGCCATTTTCTAGTCACAAATAGATTCACTTTGCCCCGATCAGATTGTCTATCGAGATTAAATTCTCTTTGTGTTAAGTTCTGTTTGTATTTGAATTTCGGCCATTATTGACATCAAACGGAAACGGATGATGTTAATTAGCAACCATGGCCACAGAGGCTTTAGTAAACAGGAAATATAATCCTGGTTTTAGTATCTCTTGGATTATTGGTAAATTAAATTAAATGATATTTATCGACGACGCGGTTGGCGCAGTGGTTAAGCAACTGCCTACTGAGCCGACGGTCCCGGGTTCCAATCCCGGCAAGGGCAAATATTTGTGTGATGAACACGAATATTTGTGCCTGAATCCTGGATGTTCTATGTATTGAAGTATTTATTTATCTATATAAGTATGTATATCGTCGCCTAGTACCCATAACACAAGCTTTCTTGAGCTGAATTTGTGACTAGGTCGATTTGTGTGTGGTTGTCTGATATTGTCTGATTTCTAATAGCGTACAAACAGCGTAGTTTTAACTCTGTGGTATTACTAATAGACAAAAGAAAAACACGAAACTAATAAAAAATAAATATCATACATATCTAAACGGCTTTATTATTATTAAAAAAAACGGCCAAGTGTGAGCACACCGAGGGTTCCGTACAAACACTTCCCATCTTAACTGGCCGGGTTAAGTATCACGTTTGTTGTATGGGCCCCCTTAAATATTTATTTTATTCTGTTTTTTAGTATTTGGTGTTATAGGGGTAACAGATATTTCAACTGTAACTATTTTCTAATCAGTAAAGAAAGATACCAGTAAAATTGATAAATTTGTGCTGCGTCTCGATTACTATATAAATGTTGCAAACACGCCATTAGACAAGGCCGGAGGCTTCTGTTGTAAATGGGTCTGTGACCACAGATCATAACAGCGTGGTGTGTTGAACATAAAACGCGGGTGATTATATATGACAAGACTTGTAAACATGCATTACTCGAAAAACCGGTTGCTGTTGGAGCAAAAGGCTTGAGTGGCGACCGCATTCCGGAAGATGCTGTGTGGAAAGGCCCCCAAAACGGTGGAGACGACCTGGTCAAGATCGCGGGAAACCGTCGGATGAGCGAGGCCTGTAAAGCGCTCTACGTAACTAAGCACTTCCGTTAAAACCCGTGTAGTAGATAAGAACCGCGTGGTGTGTTGAACAGAAAACGCAGGTGCTTTTAAAGACCATCCCTTAATCATAATTCAAGTGTTGGGAAGACAATGAAATTTTTACGCCGCGCGCCCAAACAAATCATCTCGGTTTTAAGATACCACCCCATAGAAAACTGATTTTCAATATAATTCAATAATTTAACATCAGTCTAAACATGTGATTGATCCACAGCGTTCGTTTCCCAAGTAAACTATCTTCAACTAACAATAACTATGGTGGCCGTATATTAAAAATGCAAAACGCGAAGGCGGGCGAACCGGTCGAAATTTTTCGGACCTCGTCCGCCGTACAATTTTTCTCACCCCTGTTGAATGTTGAATGTTGCAGTAATGGGCACCCGCGATACAACCTGCCTCAGTAAGTGGCGTACGAATAAAGTTAACACTAGTGTGTTGTGTGTGCTTACGTATTTATCAGACGAAGATTAATGGCCTAGGGATGAAAATAAAGAGAAAGAATTTTCATTTCACTAGGAGACACTGCATAAGGTTGAAACAAAGTGGAGAGGCCAGAGGACTTCTCTAATTGCAATGCAAGAGATAGCATCTCAAGAATAGACACAATTTTCGTAATTTTTACATTAGTTAATTTTCCTTTTCATTTCCTTTTCTGCTACAAATAGCCAACAAAAAAAAGTTTGTAAATATAAAAACTATAATAACAAAGAGTTTCAGACATTTAAATCTGAAAGGTGCAACGCGTTGCATTGCAAATAGACCGCTTTGCATTTCGCCGGTGCATACAACTCGGCGAACTTGCGTCAAGGCAGCAATTTAAATTTTAGGGCCGGTGGTGTTGTGATTGGTTATTTTTAACACTTTCGAATCCAAGGATCGCACGCACTACGCTCGATGACATGGGAAAATGCCTAAAGAGGAAGCTCGTGACGATGCCCGCCGTATCCAGGAGTACAGCCTTCTGAATCTGACAAACCAAACCTTTTTAAGCAGTGGAGCGATATGTCAGATTTTATACCCATCATCAAGTGAATCCTAACGTTTGATTAAATAAGTTACTTATATTCGAAAAAGTTGCTAACTTTTTCGAATATACGTGTGTGGAGCGCGCTCGACGTGTTACAGTGTTTGTCTAGAATGTTCGCTATAACCCAAGTACAGTCGAGTTCATTTACATCTACACACTTACGAGAACAAAAATATCTGAGCACGACCCTATTGTCAGGAGCATAAAATCGTGTTCAGATATTTTTGTTCTCGTAAATGTGTAGATGATAGGTTATGCTGATGACCTAGCGCTGCTCGGGGAAACCAGAGAAGAAGTCGCTGAATCTGCAGCTGTCCTTGAAGCCGTAGCCCAAAAAGTGGGCCTAAGTATTAGCTACGAAAAGTCAGAGTATCTCCACATGAAACGCTATAAAGACGTACGCAGTAAGAGGCAAGACCTGCATGTTGGAGATAACGTCTTCAAGGGGGTAGCCAAATTTAAATACTTAGGCTGCACTATCACCGACACCAATACACGCGAAGAGGATATAAATATCCGCATTCAAAACACTCTGCGATGTAGCGCCGCCCTTCATCAAGTGTTAGTGTCCAAGCTGCTCAGCAGATGCACAAAGATCCGCATCTACAAGACGGTCATAAGGCCCATACTTATGTATGCATGTGAAACTTGGACGCTAACACTTAAAGAAGAAAACAAGCTTTTGGTGGCTGAGAGAAAGATCCTCCGGAAGATCCTGGGACCGGTGCGAAGGGAGGACGGTAGCTTTCGAATCCGTAAGAATGTTGAAATTGAGGAGCTGTTCGCCACTCCCAATGTCATTGGGGAAACGAAGGCCCACCGTCTCCGCTGGCTTGGCCACGTGGAAAGGATGGACGAAGATCGCGGCGCTAAAAGGGTATATTTGGGACGACCTATTGGCCGAAGGCCGGTCGGCCGTCCCAGGTATCGCTGGATCGGTGTCGTAGAAGCCGATCTGCGTGAACTCCAAGCCGGTAACTGGCGGGAAACGGTGCTAGATCGGGACAAGTGGCGTAAACTCGTGTCGGAGGCCAAGATTCGCTTTGGGTCACTGAGCCATTAAGTAAGTAAGTAAATGTGTAGATGTAAATGAACTCGACTGTACCACAAGCTGCATAAGCACAGCCAGAGCCTTTATACAGCTTAAATTAAGAGTTATAATGGCTGTCTCTTAAACAGCCTGTTTGCTACCCAGGAAGGCCGTTCGCCGAAACTACTATCGGCACAACGATCGTCCAATCAACATCCCACATAGCGGTCACCTCGTGGGCAAAGTCAAGATAGTTTTCATAATTGTGTGCGACCAATTAAGGGATACACAAATACTGAAATTCTGACTGATCTTTTTTAAACCACAGTTAGTATTTCGAGATACTCGCCCGGAAGTTGTTTCCAGTGAGATGCTATTTAAATATTATTATAATGACTTCACAATCCCCTACTTTCAGCGCCAAGCTGCTACGGTACTCATTGTTTTGAGCTCATCTTCTTTTAAATGCTCTTTCAACCCCTTCAAAGAAAATTGCTAATTAGAGGTGGCTCCACACTTGTGACATTTCAACGTGATCAAAAATGATTTATTGCACACTAACAATATTTTTTTTACAATTGAAACGTTAGAGACCTCGGGTCTCATCCAATCATAAGCATAGTTGTTGATGTTAGCTAGATTAACTACCCAATATATCAAACCGACACAATAGGTAATCTAAAGACGTTAATTTGTTGTTGTAATCCAACGGCAAACTCCTTTTATTTTCCCCAGTTTGATTTATTTTGTTCGCTTTAGGAACGCACGGACCATAACTAGAGCGGATACTGAAAAAAATACATCAGAAAACGCAATATCCTCAATTAATACCGACTAACGCATTTTATTATTGTTTCCGGAAAAGCTTTGGTAGCTCACAAAGGCAGCTTTCAACGCGTGCAAAAGCTTTAACAAAAGTAGAGGAAAAATTGAACTAGCAGCATGAAAACCACATATACTTGGAACATTTCGCATCTGAACAGATATAAGCTGGTTGGAGAATCAACGGTCACTTGAGCGGGCTTTTCGCTCGAAAGCTGTGTGAAGGCTCTATGGGCTTTAAGAGCTTTTTGAATAACCTCAAAAATAACATGAAAGCACTCAGAAAATTACCTCAACGTCGCCGATTTGAAATCAGGCGACGTATCAGGTTCGTTTTTGTGGACTAGAAATTGCATTAAGTGACAAAGCTTTTAAAAAATACATTATCAAAATAAAAGCATTCGCTGGCCTTGTTTGTTGAAAGAGAAATTGTTGTATAAAATACCATTTTTTACGCTAAAGCTAGACTATTAGTAATTTTATTATTCGTCCATTCCATACTATAAACATTAAAGTCCTGGAGGAAAATTCCATGTTGATGCTCAGGAAAATTTAAAACTCGCGTAAAAATCACGTACATTTTGTTTTACGTGAGTTTAAAACGTTTTTTCGATTATTAAAGCTAGTCTTAGCTAGTGTAGTTAGTGTTTTAAGGAATTTTTGAGTGCAGAAGGGCCGAGTGTGGGATTGATACTGGTAGACTAAGGAGCTGCCTGATAGACGATTAATGCTAGTTGGTATTGAATAAAATAAGGAATGTTTGATTTGACGTAAGACAGAGTGTCAGATGATAGAATGATTTAGTTGAAGACGGATGAAGATTTATAATAAAGTTGTAAATATTG
The DNA here is from genome assembly GCA_932273695.1 of Apotomis betuletana. NCBI lineage: Eukaryota > Metazoa > Arthropoda > Insecta > Lepidoptera > Tortricidae > Apotomis > Apotomis betuletana. The sequence goes on along the minus strand of OW026321.1, from coordinate 10,823,971 downwards.
TAAATAAAATAAGTTAAGAACATCTAGTGCGTTTTCCCTGCCCCGTCCCCACATATATAACTTGTCCTTATCAATTTAATGTAGCTCGTTGACATAGCCGATACATTGGTCATTATTAGGCTTGGGACTTTTGGCTGCTCGCCGTGGTTGTCCAATCTATGGAGTCGTCATATGATAAAAAAATATATTCAAAGTCAAAGTCTAAAAATTAAATGTTTTATTAAATGTCATAATTTATGTTGTTACATTTTTAAAGGGCACGTTATAATATTTTGTAATTAATTTTACCATAAATCCATCGGTAATTTCATATTATACCTAGTGGTCAAAATGTTTCCTAATTTTAAGTTGCGAATAGTTGTCAGTATGGGTAGTCTGTCACAACACAAGTACCTATCAAAAAGGATGCATAAAATGTGACCACTAAGGTATAATATGAAATTACCGATAGATTTATGATAAAATTAATTGCAAACTATTATAACGTGGCCATTAAAAATGTAACAACATATTATGACATTTAATAAAACATTTAATTTTTAGACTTTGACTTTGAATATATTTTTTTATCATATGACGACTCCACGGATTGGACAACCACGGCGAGCAGCCAAAAGTCCCAAGCCTAGTCATTATGAATATTGTATCAAATTCAATTAAATAAGACTTCTCTACTAACAAAACTCCAAGTCACAAAGGCCCTATATTACCAAAACAAAGTCCAGTTACGTTCTACACATAGCAGCCGGTATAATACACTATAGTGTTCCGGACAACAAAGATTTCCTCGCACAATGCAATTGTATAAAATAAGCATGCAATAACGCGGGGAGCAGTAAATCCTTACCCTCGGGCCGGGAAAACCTGTTAGACGCACGTGAAGAATTTAGCAGAGTAATTATTAAGTAGCGGGTGCCCTTAGAGATTGCGCACAACTAACATACGAAACCGGTTTTATAGCTTCTGCTAGAGATTCACACGCATTCTTTTTTATGCTAGACGGAGCTCTCACACGTTGGGCACCAATGTTATCTATTGGCGCCCAACGTGGGGCCTCCGTCACTTTTCCTTCCTTGCGGAAAGCAATTCGAAGTCATTTATGTTAAGTAACGTTTTGTTCATAGGATCTACTGTGCAGACATAAATGGCTTGAGAAACATCTAAAAAGAGCAGAAGAGCGCATACTCGACTTAAGTTGCTAGAAGGTTGTAAAATATGTAATTCCGATTATCGAGGTGCCATGAATCAGAAGAAGCAGGTTGGGAAGCTGTCTCCAAGCTGTCAGTTTGCAGAACCGGCCCTCGTAGAAGTAGGAGAACCCTGGGCGCATTTGTTATCTTAATTTTTTATGTCATCATCATCATCATCAGCCAAAAGAAGTCCACTGCTGGACATAGGCCTCCCCCAGAGAACGCCACCATGACCGGTCCTGCTCCTCCCGCATCCAGCGGACTCCAGCGACCTTCACCAGGTCATCAGTCCACCTTGTGGGGGGCCTACCCACGCTGCGTCGTCCGGTGCGTGGTCGCCACTCAAGAACTCGATCGCCCCAGCGGCCGTCGGTTTTACGAGCGATGTGCCCTGCCCATTGCCACTTAAGTTTTGCTATCCTTCGGGCCATGTCGGTTACTCTGGTTCTTATGCGGATCTCTTCATTTCTGATTCTTTATGTCATTGGGGGCAAACAATCAACCGGATCGCCTGATGGAAAGTGATTACCGTCGCCCATAGACACCTGCAACACCAGAGGAGTCACAAGTGCAACCTCTTTTTGTCACAGATAGGTTCTTAACTAAAAACAAATTAAAGCTTACAAAAGTGAATTTGTACAAGCAGAGAACAAGAATTTTCCAGTTTCAATTTGAAAATAGAACTATCGCGGGAGATACCTATCTCGCCGGATTCGTAAACCGTAGTATTATCTTGAACGCAATTTGAAGAAACATTCGAGTTTACTGCTAGATTTCTTGATTCTTAGCCACTATTCCGTTCGGCTTTTGATCTCTGCTATAAAACGTCCTGTACTAGTCATATGTACAGAATGTTTTATAGCATGGATGAAGCATAAGCACTGGCAATTCATAATAAATTGCTCTGTATCGCGTTAAGAGCCAACGAATCAAGCATTTCCTGGTCACAACTATTTCGTACTGATACTAATCTGCCGACTCACAGCAAATAAAAGTAACCTCAAAACAGTTAATTGGACAACAATCGGTATTGGTTGTAGCTGGCTTTTGTTTTCTCAATCCTACTGAAATATGGGTGAAGACCAAAAAGTTTACCACCTTAACTCACTCAATTAATATTTGTATCAAAGTCTCCGTTGTGCGACGACAGTTAACCTTCAAATAACGTATTTTGAATTGAAATACTTATTGTATCGTTAATTTTTGTCACACAACGGAACTAGTTGCAATCGCTTTTATTATCTCGTTTTGTATGGCTAACTACGCCTTAAGTCCATCCAACTTTTTGGTCCTAACCCATATACCGAAATATTTGAATGGTTACGTTATTTCTAACTTCGTAAATATAATAAAGAGATATGCTTGATGGTCTATCTATATGGTAGACGCCATTGTTAGTACAAGATCGAGCTTAGTTGCGTTACGACACAATAACGTAAGCCGGATAACGTGGTTTTACCATGAGTAGGCAGAAATGGTATGTATTGTATTTTGAATGGTTTGTTTGCGGCCTCGTAATGCGAAAACGTCTAGAAGCATCATATTATTTTTGTTGCACGCGTGCGGGTAACTGTTGTAACCATTGTATTGCTCAGTGATTGCTCATCATCATCATCATATATTTGGGAGAGGCTCTTGTCGGTGAAGTAATTCCCAGCTCATTCTACACTCCGCTTTTTACTTCTTTATATGATGAAGCATTTAGGTGCATTGCGGTGCTCAAAAAGCTAATATTCGTGGATAGTGCACAACGCAATGCAATCTCAATTCTACTGAACTGCCCTACTATTGACGATGCCGGGATGTACGTACTTAGGCGTAATCTAACCCGCCGCGCCTGTTACACCAGATTGGTAGTTATAACACCCACACTTTCTTCTAGGCGTGGCAATGGATGCAATTGTACACTGTAGTTTATTATTCCAGCCTTAAGTCCGCACGAAGCGCGGTCGGAACTCGGTCAGCGGGTAACGAACTCTGAATATTTGATACCTCGCTTGATTACCGCTGGCATTTCGCTTCACAACTCGCTACCGTTTCTTAAGAGCTTAGTTGGAATAGGTTTCTAGGTTTCTTATAGGTTTCTTCCAGTAAAGGTTTGATTTTTGTGAAAGTGGTTCGAGGATCATGGTGTCAATTACAGTGTAAAACATCAGCGTACGGGACGTTCTGGTCTATGAAGGCAACCCTGGATCTCCGCCGTCGAAACGAAGCGAAAATTTGATGTAGTGCGCTCTCCCTCTTCTGCTATTTTTTTAGGCATGACTTGAACGGTATCGTTAGGCCTCAATACCAGTGAGTCGGACTTTGTATGGGAGTACAAACCCACTAACTGGAATGGCACGTTGCTCGTAGAATCGATGGCCGTTGGGGCAACAAGGTTCTTGAGTGGCGACCGCGGATCGGTAGACCAAGCGTGGGAAGGCCCCCAACAAGGTGGACCGACGACCTGGTTAGGATCAGCAGGGCGGCGCCAGACCGATCGTTGGGGAGAACTTTGAGGGATGCCTTTGCCCAGCAGTGGACGTCTTTCGGCTGATAAATATGATGATGAACTGATTATGTCTCCGCGCCACAGGGGTAATGTTACAGGAGCTGGCACCCTCAACTTTTACTACCAACCGCTTTTAACATACCGCATCGTCGATCCATATGTACCTCTAGCTGCTAGAGTCTAGCATAATTGTACAATTATCTTTGCCGCGCGACATATATCGTCTGTCTCGTTATTTTTAATCAGCGTGAGGAAAATAGGCGGATATTCTCTTGGGCAACAAAGTTGTGATAAGGAGGTGGCGCAATGTTTTATTAAAAAAACTATCCCATTACATATTTCTCTCGAAACAGTAATCCCAGCCTCCCATCGCGTACATAATTCGCGAACAATCTTCCAGCAGGATACGCTGCCATTCATTATTCAGCCGGATCGGTTCGATGCGGGCCGGCAAAAATTATATGGCAAATAATTACGGGACTAGTCCGATTATTGGTTTATTTATCTACTACCGACGCCACGCGGTGTTACCCGCTCATCCCACGGGAACACTACATGTTTCCGGAATAAAGATAGCATAGCTACGCTATGGCTTACGTGTTAATCCAGTGTCAGCTACCTCCATACCAAATTTTATAAAAATTGATCCAGCCGTCTGAGCGTGAAAAAGTAACAAGCTCACGAACACAGTCACAACCTTTCACCTTTATAATAATAGTGTGATTACTTGATTAGTGTGATTCAATAATGTATAGTTTCCTAGGCTTTCGTCACAGCTTTGCCCGAGTGGTTAGGGTATGAGGGGAGGATACGGTCACAAAAGGCGCTGAATCCTAAGGCCCGTCGACGATGCCCAAAATCATGCTCATTTTGGACATCGTCGACGGACCTTAGGTAACAAATCATTGACATCAGAACTGAATACTTGTTATAGTCTACATTCAAGGAACCAATGAGACCTTCGCTTAACACACTTTCGTCATTATCATTATGAAAAACTTACAGACACCCGACTCTTCTCTGTCTGACTCATTTTACAATCTAACTAGTTAAAATATCTACTGTAATGTAATGTTACGTATCTGGTAATGTATTTCTCAGAAATATATATATCATCAGTTTAGTTCGTTCGTCACAATTGAATTTAACGAAATAGTAACCTGCATTTTACAATCAAATGAACAGAGTAACTTTCACCGCAACTCACCGCTACGTTAAATTAAATATGCAATATGCAGATAACACATAATAGAACACATGCAACAGCACATCACGTGCCAAGTATTTTGACCTTTGCAGAAACCAATGTCAACGGAACTTCCATAGAAGGCCCTGGCGACCCATGTGAATGCAGTACCTTCCGGATATCATGTACAGTAGACCCTGCTTAATACGATCACGTTTCTTACCATTTACGCTACCCTAGACCGTATATGTGGGATTTTCTGCCAGGGATAAAATATCACTTACTGCACATGGCAAGGCGTAAAACTTTAGACAAATCACGGGCGGTAATTCGTAAAGACCCCACACCTTCGGTTCGGTGCCACTCAGTTACAGATACAAATATTTATGTACCTTGTCTTTTTTTTTTATAAGTGTGTACACCAAAATTATAGGGATAATAGCATCGTAACAAACTTTCAAAAAAGTTGCTAAGGTGACTTCTTTACGTTTTTCCCGGGGCGTACTATCATCCCGCTGAACATCCAGTCACAAAATTATGGCTTCGGAGAACAAATGGACGATTTACAAAAAAATACAGGATTCAGTGACTAGGAAGCAACGGCCAATACGAAGTTGTGGAGATTAAACAGAGAGGCCTTTGCCCAGAAGTAGGATACTCGAACAGGCACATAAAAAAAACAGTTCACCATATATATGCCAATTATATTTGATGAGCTCCCTAGCCTTTCCAGAGTCCCATCATCAGATTCTGACCGCTAACCTGATGACAAGGGTACCGACTAGAAGATACACTTTTTAATGTCATCCTAAACCGGCTAAGCCCAAAGTGAAACCGCGTAACTTCGTTAAATTAAGGCCCTCCCCAACCACAAGGGTAGGATGAATTTTTAACGCCGGATGCGTTCCGGTACTGTTGTAGCCAGGTACGGAAGGTTGTTGAATTTTTGACAACGTACAGATCGCTTTGCAACAGTATCAGAAGGCCTGGTTCGTGCAGTGAGTAATTCTCGGGACGATCCAAGAGGGGGTGAAATGTTCTGTGAGTCTTCTTTGGATGTATTTCAAAGTTTGAAATTTAACAACCCTTCGTAACAATACAGCAAGACTCCTTCGAAGTCAAAATGCGATGTGCGTGGTCGCACTTCTATTATACAATCATCAGATGGTATGATGAGAATTTCGAACGAAAATATAGACTTTGCAGAATACCTAAGCATAAACAAATCATATTGGAATGTAATAGAAGCTAAGCTAACTCACTTGGCGGCGCTTGGCTATCCATTTTGAGACCATTTCACTCAAAAATCTATCATTGGTAGCTATTTTTATGACACCTGCCTTAATTATAGTGCGACCAATTTATCTGTGAGCCGGCTAAATTAGGAACTACCACTGTCATGCTGAAATTTCATTCGATTGTCAGTGTCTCTGCATTCGAGTGCTCTGCGTGTAAAAATTATGGCGACACCCTTCAGTTCACAGAAAAGTCGGTCGCACTATAAAGGTTGAAAGTCCCATCAAGTAGGTTATTTCCCCTTCCCCCTAAGTCTGCGGTCAAATAACTTCTTAAGAATTAAGCTCCTGATGTCCTTCTGTTTCCAGATACACTGTGTCACAACTCCGTGTTCGGCTGTTCACGGTAACTTACCGAGCAATTCGGATTCGGGTGTTTTCGGGATTTGGTTAACTTACCTGAAACAAGGAGTTGAATCATTAACATCTTAAGGAAAGGCGGCCGTAATTACATGAGCTTAATATAGGCCGAGATGTACTTGACTTACATTTTAGAAATTAGGCTGCAGAATTGCGTGAACAATTTATGGATGGATTCATTAATGAATTAATTGCAATTGGCCATGTTGTTGTGCAGGCCATAGTACATATAAGTTTAGATTAAGCTGCAAAATTGCTTGAACAATTATTTAATGGATTCAATAGTGAATTCATTCAAATTGGCCATGCAGTTGTGCAGATCGAGAGGGATGGTATTGTTCGGAGTCTGAGTAGCCCTTCAGTTTTCTTTACGGGACGTTGTCACTATCATGAACGAAGATGGCGGACAGCGTTTTAAGCATTCAAAATACAGAATAAAACCCACATTTTCAAATTAAATTATGGCAACCATTTTCATTTAATATACTAAATACTGTACGAAATAAACATTACTTTAACACAATTTAACATGAGTCAACTAGCCTATTGCGGATTTACATTGTGGACAAGTTTACAGTATGTAATGTGGATCGAATAAGCTGCAGGTGGTGTTTAGAGTGCTCTATTAGTGTCGGACAAGGTGTCTGACATTATGTAGAGTGGCGAATGCGCGTAATGTTTCTAAATAGTGTACCTATATCGTTCGTGTTAATAACACATCATTCGAAATACACATGTATCTATACCTTAATGTCTATAATGATGCTGGATATATTGTATACAACTGTACAATGTGTAATGTAGCTCGAATTAGTTGCACGTGGTGTTCTAGAGCGGTCCATTAGAGTCGGACAAGTTGTCCGACATTATGTCGAGTGGCGGGTCACGTAATGTTCCTTAATCGTGTTCCTAACATATCATCGTCATCATATCAGCCGATAGACGTCCACTGCTGGACAAAGGCCTCCCCCAAAGTTCTCCACGACGATCGATCTTGCGACGCCATCATCCAATTTCTACCCGCGATCTTAACCAGGTCGTCGGTTCACCTTGTTGGAGGCCTTCCAACCCTGCGTCTTCCGGTCCGCGGTCGCCACTCAAGAACCTTTCTGCCCCAAGGGCCATCGATTCTACGAGCAATGTGCCCCCTAACATATAATTCAAAACAAAAATGTATCTACATCTAAAGAGCACTTATTCATTTTAAAATGCTGATTGTTTTAGACATTTTTTCTCTATGATCAAACATGTTTCTTAACATATTATTGATGTTAGCTACCTACAGGGCAATATATTATTTTATTGGTATATATTTTTGAACCTAGGTACAGTTTGAATTTTTTATTGATATTTGTTTTAAAAACTGCCATGAAGTCAATTATTTTTTTCATATTATGACAAATAAATATATTGATAATTTATGAAATGTTCAAATTTGAACTCATCAAAAGTGAAACATAGAACCCTGTAATGAGTCTTTGAGAGAGATTATAACTAGTATTCATCAATTATCATTGTGTGAGAGCTCAGGTAAATGATAACTCGATTAATTTCCATCCCGCCAATCGATAATAGCACTAAGGAGACGAATCGGTTAATATTCGCAATCGATTGCCGCGCGAGATAGCTGCATTAATATCGTGATAAAACTCAATCCGAGTCGAATGAAATGAACTTTCCTTATAAATTGGCTCGTAAAATTTAGATTATTTTTCTCGGAAATTTCTTTTCCACGAAAAAGCTTCCCTTATTTCAGAAATTAGGCAAGGTGTACTTTTTTTTATGTGCGATAGACAAACTTTGACCTCGAATGCACCTGATGTTAAGTAACGATGAGGCCTAAGCTGAAGCATGCTTGTCCAGAAGATGCCTATTTACTCTCGACTTGAAGAGATCTGTTATATTTTTCAGGGAATAGTTATTTGTTATGCAAGTGTAAGCTTGTATTTTAGCTGTTAGATAAATTTTTAAATGAATTATTTCAGAGATGTATAGAGGAAGGAAATCAAACCAACCAGATTAACAATTACAAAATATATTGCATAAAGAAACACACTTACATTATTTGAACAATAATGCACAGAAAGCTTTAACAGAATTTTATAATTTGAAATATAAGCCTAAATATAAGAAATAAAACATGAGACCATAAGGGTCGCTTTGTGTTGATTCGTCGATCGAATATACTGCCAAGAATGATATGAAATTTTATAGCTCTACAGAATTAAATAATTTTAATTGACTCACAGGAATCGCTGTCAAACCGTATCTTAAGAGAAATCTCCCGTCTTCTCCTAAATTGAAATCACGAACGGTTTGAAGTCTGTTACGTCCTGCAGATCTTGAAAAGAACCTCTACTGAAGAGTCTCCATTGAGTCTTCAAAGAAATCGATGAAATGTATTAATGTATATAATTTAGAATTTATCATTTATTTTTGTCTATCATTTATTTATCCCACCCGCTACGTCCGTGAAGACAGCCTCCCAGTAACCATATTTCAGGCACGCCGCTAACACTTAAACAATATTGCTGCCGAAGGATCTGCTCCCTTTCTTAATTTAGATTTTTAACAACAATTTCCCAGCAAATAATAGTTTTAGGGTTTTAACACTTCAACTAATTATTTTCTTTCCTTCAAAACAATCCAAATCCTTGATACGAACCATGCTTAACTCGTCCTTGGTATTTTAAATACTAATATTACCGGTTTTCATTATTCCGGCTATTAATCCTCGAAAATATGTAAAAATTTACTATCCATCATAGCTCTTCAAATCTTTCTCTGACTTTTCTTCTTGACAGCACACGAAGATTCCAAATTTTAACTTTCGAATCCTGCCATAGTTAATTTTCATAGAGCAGTCCCGTCTTCAAAAAGGTAAAAACTTTCGACGACGATATTCCGAAAGAGACGGACACATGCGTGAATAACGCTACGTCACAATACCCCCCCTCCTATGAAAAGTTTCGACACGAAGTAAGAAACTGCGCTGCCCTCAGCGACCTAAGAACATATCTCGACAACTAAAATTTTGTGAAAGAACCTTTATAATACAAAAACACTAATTACTAATCGCTTATATTAGACTAACTGTAAACTAAATTAACAACAAGTCCCTACTTCGAAGACATTTGTAATACTGTATATGATAATCTACCTACAGTCAAGCAAAATTGTTAAAGAAGATTTCCCCACAATTTCAAAATTCCTCTTTTATACCTCTCTTTCATATTGAAGCATCAGTTTCCAAATACTGAATGCTGCCTACACTCATACAGAATCCCGAGTTGCTCCTGTCATCCCAGTGCAGCTCAACAAACCCTACAGTCGAGTAAACGTGTTCAGCACAACGTTACTCTAAAAACCTATTCTAAACTAAACTAACAATCAAATTCGTAGTACCTTTCCCGGTTAACTACGAATTGGAAAGTAACACCTTAAACAACAATGACTAGGAAGTCACCACAATATTCATGTAATACGACCTACGGCAGAAGACGACTAACATCACCTTGGCGTCGTTAGTGGTAAAGCTATGCTACCACTAACACGTACTACATGTCAACAAAGTTGAGAACTAACTACCTATAAAAAAAAAATCTCAAGTGATCATTAATCAAAGTATTATACTTTGATATCCTTAATATGCCATTGACCTAAGAGTTTACCATCGTAACCCACTAGTTCATAAACCAACGGAGACAAAACCTTCTTCACTATACATTTCAGGTACTTAGGCGCTAACTTCGACGCTTTATATTTGTCAGCATCACTTTGAGTATACGTTTTCCTCCAGACTTCTTGACCTTCTGTTAGCTTCACATCACGTCTACGCAAGTTATAATACCTTGTATTCGTAGCGTGAGCTTTTTCTAGGTTTTCTCGTACCTTAGTGAAGATACCTTCAAGTTTCCCAAATTCTCCGGCATATTCTTCTCTGGGCATTGCTACCGCATACTCCGTATCACTTGAGTCTTTATAAAATGAGCCATTAATAATTGGTTCTCTAGCGTGGACTAAGAAGTATGGTGAGAAACCAGTAGTTTCATTCACTGCACTATTGAGCGCAAACTGAACTTTAAAAATATTCTGGTCCCAAGACCTATGATCATCCTTAACATAAGACGAAATCATGGTCATGACAGTTTTATTATATCTTTCCACCATATTTACTTGTGGTGTGTACCTTGGGCCGAAGTGAACACGAGGAACTTGGTAATATTTAAGCATTACGGAATTCAGATCCAGTGAATTGAACCCCATTATCGGTAATCACTGTTTCAGGAACTCCGTGTGCTAAAATCACGTAATTCTCAATGTTCTTTGCCACATTAGCGCTCGTTGCGCGTCTTAAAGGAAACAACATAGTATATTTCGAGAAACAACAAGTCACAACTAAAAGATGGACATAACCAGATCGTGATTTCGGCAGTGGTCCAACAAGATCAGTACTTATAACTTGCCACGGTTTATAACATTGTTTTGGTTTACCCATCTGTCCCGGTGTAAGAGTCGTTGTATGCTTATAAGCTGAACACGTTGCACATTGTTTAATAAATCGTACTACATCACGGTACATTCCGGGCCAAAAATACCTCAAACTCAATCTTCGGTGTGTTTTGAAAACTCCCATATGTCCTGATGTAGGAGGTTCGTGGTTCTCCGTAATGACCTTCGTTCTATTCGATTCAGCTACAACCTCTTTCCAGTCAAACTCGTCGGTAAGTGAATATTTCCCTTTACAATACCTATATAACACATCATTTTCTATTCTATAATTCGGGTAATTCCTGGGATAATATTGACAACCTGAATAAACTTTCTTATACCACACATCACCATCACGTGACTGCGGAGCTGTGTTGATCACGTCCACTTTCATCAAGCGAGAAAGAGCATCCGGGATGACGTTATCCTTCCCTTTTCTATGTTCGATAGTGAAGCTATATTGCGATAAACGACAACCCCATCGGGCAAGACGACCTGTCGGGTTTTCTAAATTCATGAACCACTTTAACGACGCATGATCAGTCACTACTGTGAAAGGCCTAGTACCTAGGTATGGTTCAAACTTTTCAACAGCATACACAACCGCCAGAGCCTCTCTTTCTGTTGCAGAGTAATTCCTCTCATTTTTATTCAAAGATCGACTAATATACGCAATAGGATGATCGCTACCATCAATTTTCTGAGTTAAAACTCCCCCTATGCCATAACTAGACGCATCGCAATGGACCGTAAATGGTTTCTCGAAATCAGGACAAATCAAAATTGGTGCTGATACTAAACGATTTTTTAAATCTTTAAAAGCTTCGTCAGCACTTGTTGTCCAAACAAATTTGGTTTTCGTACTTGTGAGAGCATTAAGTGGTGCAGCAATCGAAGAAAAGTTTTTTATAAAACGTCTATACCAAGAACATGTTCCTAAAAAAACTTTTACCTCTTTTGGATTTTTTGGTACAGGAAAATCAATGACTGCCTGCACTTTACTAGGATCCGTACGTAAACCATTCTCATCTACAATGTATCCCAAGTACTTTAATGACTTTCTGAAAAAATTACACTTTTCTAAATTAATAGTCAAGTTTGCGTCCTTGATTCTTTGATATAATCTATTTAACAATAACATGTGTGTATCATAATCCTCGGACACTACGATAATATCATCAATGTAACAAAATACTAAGCCTTTTGTGACATCACTACAAAATGGAATTCCGAAAAGCATATCCATTAATCTCTGCTGTCGCGCAGGCGCACCAGTTAAACCAAAAGCCATGACTTTAAATTTATATAGGCCCTTTCCTGGCACTGTAAAACCTGTCTTTTCCTGCGACGACTCTTCCAAGCCAATTTGCCAAAAACTAGCTTTAAAATCTATAGTAGTAATGTATTTTGCATTTCTAAGACTATCTAATATCTGAGGGATATATGGAATAGCGTAAGCATCACCTTTACTGACCGCATTTAATTTACGACAATCCAAGCAAAACCTCCATGATCCGTCAGGCTTTGGAATCATAAGGGTTGGATTATTCCAAGCTCCCTCACTTGGTGCGATTACATCCATATCCAACATTTTATCCACCTCCTTATGTAATTCCTTTAGCTTTTCAGGTGACATGGGGTAAGGTCTACTCTTAATAGGCGGAGAATCACCTGTATCTATTTTATGTTCTACTAAGTGAGTTCTACCTAAACCCTTGCATTCAAAAGAAATTCCCTCAAACTTTCTAACCATTTCCGCAGCTAATTCTTTCTGTTCTGGAGTTAAATTTTCAAAAGACATAATTTTTTTATTTGCATGTCAATCCCAGCATTACTAATAAAATCTAAAGGTTTTTCTATGTACGTAATATTTTCAAATATCTCAGGCATCAATGCAAACTCTTTCCAAAAATCTACTCCTAAAATGACGTTTGAAACTATAGATGGTATAACGTGAAACTTAATTAGTCTGGTAACACCGTTAAAAGATATAGGTAGTAACATTGTACCTTTAGTATTACAAACCGAACCATTAGCTACTGTAACTGTTTCGTTAGTATTTATCAATGAATATCCTAAATGAATAAAACGCGTGTGAGCACCGTTTCCTAATATTGAAATTGCCGCGCCGGAGTCTAATAATCCGCAAATTGTCAAATCCAGTATGTTTACATTTAAATATGGCCGAACGTCGTTATTATCTGGCTTAAAGAGAACCGAAGTAACGGGATTGTTATTAAAATATTTCGTTACTAAATCCATCCAGTATTTTGAATCAGGTGGTACGACTTTATTCACCTGTGGAACACTACGATTCTCATTACCTAGTTTTTTGATTTCGTGTTATGATTACATTTTGGGCATGACCGTGATGTATAACCTAGCTCTCCACACTGAAAACATAAAATTCGCTTATCCGTACAAGCTTTAGTGGTATGCGAATCAACCTTGCATCTCCAACAATAAACTTTATCACTAGGTAGAGATTTCTTTTGAAAGTTAGACGTCTGTGGCTGTTGTCCATGCTGACGAAAACCATAAGACGACCCGAAGTTCCTTCGCGCTTGCAACGGCTGTTGCTGAGAAGTACCAGCAACTACCGCGACATCCTGTTTTACAGACTTACACCTGTAGGCGAAATCCGGATTCAATGCTGACTGTTTTGACGGTTCCGAAAACAGTTTACTTTTCTGCCGAGCCGCCTCGATTTTCCTACAACATTGCCTCAAAGATTCGACACTAGAAATATCCTGCAACGCCAACTGCTCTGAAAACGTGGGTCTAATATTGTGAAGTAATATTTCCAACTGCTGTTTGTCATCTAAAGGTTTCAACAAGCGTGAAAACATTCCGCTCATAACCGCAAAATAAATATGAGTCGGTTCATCCTGACCTTGAGTACGCGTGTGAATCTCCTGTAGTAAACGATAATCAAAGTCTATCGGTGCAAATTCTTGCTTCAGTAGAATACCTAACTGATTCCAAGACGAAAATCTATGCTTATTCCCCCTATACCAAAGCAAACCTTGGTCTGTAAACAAACAACAAGCCGCTTTATACAACTGCTCATCGCTGATGTTAAACGCACGCGCGCGCTCGTCGACTGCTTCCAGAAACGCATGGACGCTGGTAAGGCCATTAAATTTATAGTTTATAAACTTAAGAATGTTGAAACTCGATGACTCTCTCGGTTCCTCAAACACGCTATCCGAAGTTTCCCCACCTGTAGTTGGACTAGTCGTAGTCGGTATGAACGACCTGATTACCGCCGCACTCTGTTGTAGTATACCTCTTACAGTAATTAAGGTTTCTCTGTCTTCCGCGGTATCAACACTATCCAACCGGTAAATTCTATAATATAGATGGTTATACAACGCCTTTGCACGGACTAAGGCACGTTTATCTCTTGACTTTTCCAATAACGTCACCTTCGCCTGCAATTCCTTCATTTTTTCCGAAATAATGGGTAACTCGGAAGCAGCCTTCACTTCCTCGCCTACAATTTCCTCAGGTAGGAATTCTAAGCTCAAAATTTTAAGTTGTTGTCTCATTTTTTGAACCGTGTCTCCTGGAGTTTCTGCTCTAATTATTACTTCATAAGCTAACTCATCCTTAAGTAAGGAGTGGTAATAAATTCTCTTCAAATCCATTTTAATTTAAAAGATTTAACTTGTACCTTGAAATCAATTAAAATTCAAATCTCTAAGAAAAAATATCAAACGGGCAATATATTCAAACGCACTACAGACGTTTAACATATGCTAAACAAACGTAATTCAATAAACAAGTAAGTTTTCCTATTGTTTATAAAGGTAGGTACCTACTTACTTATTTTAGTCTTTGTCATTAATAAATCATTAAGAAATTATTTATTATCATTAAATGATACTTAAGAACTATTAAAAATGTTCATTAATTATTTATTAACATTTATTGAAAAATATGCAAATACCTCAAAATATTTTAGATATTATAATTTAAGTTATTATTATTACAAATTATGTATTACAATTGACAAAGGTATTGCTAAAGGTTACAGCTAAAGGTGGCTGTACCTTAATTCTTGGATGACAACTCTAGTCAACTCAAAGAAAATAAGCACAAATGTGACAATTAGTATTTACCATTAAAAAGCATATTATTTTTAAAATATTAAGCACACTATATATTGTGATGCTGCATTTTATGTTAATTTATAATAATTTATAAATTAAAAAAAATAGACAAATACCCTAACCAATTTATAAATTAAGAAAGACAAATACCCTAATCGATTTATAAATTAAGAAAAGGACAAATACCCTAATCTATTAATAAATTCAGAAAAGGACAAATACCCTAATTTATTTATAAATTCAGAAAAGGATAAGCTAAAACATGGGAATTGGGGTAACAAACTGTGTTTACCTAACAACTAATATATTAACCAGTTTTAAATGTTAATAACAATAAATTTGTTTTGAAAAATTCTCAAGACGCACTACTTTAAAGACTTAAAATAACTTAAGTAAAGGGGCAGGTTTGAAATAAAATTCAGGCTAGCTACAACAACAGTAAGGGCGGCTTGCACCAAAAGTCGTTTAAATATTTCCTAATCGAATTTAACAAAACGCAATTAACTCGCTAAATGTGTTTAACATAATTGCGTTTAGTGACGTCATGCACCAAGCTGTTTTGAAGATTATTTAACTAAACGCGATTAATGTGTCGGTAAAGCAGTTGTCCTACGTTTCGTTTTACGTAAGTAGCGAAATACGCCATTTTTTTACCATTTTCTTTTTTTTTACGAGGCGAGGATGCGTGAATAGAAACGGATCCTTCACTTTTTGACTCCAAAGTACATGCGCGAATGCGCGCGCACATTTGAACATTTTATTTGTTTCTTGTCATTGTGACATCATATACTTAAGAAACATCGCGAAGTATTGCCGCCAAATCTCTAAATAGAACAACCAAACCGACTACGATTGGTACTGCTGAGTGCTGTGTGTGTTCGTGAATTGCTATACTTATTGCTTACTTTCATTAATATGGAACAAACTTCTCGTTCTCGTGCCCCAAATTTCACGAGCGAAGAACAACTTTTGTTCTATAAGGTGCTAGAGCCGTACACCGCTATCATAGAGAGCAAAAAAACCGACGGCATTAAGCATGCTGCGAAACAAGAAGCTTGGGCCAACGTGGCTAAATTGTACAATGCAAATACAAAACATGTTCCGCGAACAGTGGACAATTTAATAAGTTGCTACCGGAACTTTAAGGCCAAAATGAAGAAGCAACATTCACAGGCGAAGATGGCTTTAGAAGGTTAGTACGAAATTGATTCTGATAAAAGTAATAATTTGTTGTTTTCAGCTAAAATCTAAAGGTAATCGACTTATTTTTATTTCCCAGATTCAAGTCAGAAGCAAGATTTATTAGTTGCCATGGAGTCGTATGGAAAGGATTGGCAAGAAGTTGGAAGAGTTACAAATAAACCAGCTGAACTTTGTGAAACCATATTCACTGGTCTTACAAAGGAATATACGAAGAAAGAAAATCAACATAAAAAAATAGTTATGGGCACAGGTTGGGTTTGACTACATAATATTATGTATTTGGTATAACTTAATTTAGAATACTATAATGATTTATTTACTTTTATATGGTATAAAACATCCAAATAAACCTGGTGTTACAGTGAAGAATGTAAGTTAAAGACAATGTTAGGTATTTAATACGATATTAATCTGTCTATTGAATTTACGTCAGTCAAGCGAATCTTTCTCAAAAATTTTTATTGTTAAATTTTAAGGTGGTGGTCCTCCTCCACCTGACGATGACCCGCTGGACAGTATAAAGAAATTCATTGAACCTCAAATGGATGGCATGTACACACTCTATGATGGTGATTCTTTGCTCATGAAACAATTCCAAGAAAGTCGGCAAGAACATGAGAGAGAAGAGCCTATTGAAAATGCATTTTTGAATAATGCACATGGTAATTATTTTTCATCTTATTTCTCATAGATATTGGTTCTACATAAGAGGGAAAGAAAGAAATAAGTTCATTTATTCTAATCGCCTAGTTAGTGTAGGTAACTATAGTTATGATTATGCTATGCCTGAAAAAGGCCCCACCTCAGCATGATGCTAGCTCGAGAGCTAGCGTTGATCTTCCAGTGGGACTTAGGTGCTGGCGCCACGGAAAGCTGCACTCCCGAATGCTTATCGCATTTAGGATGCGTTAACCTGAACGCAGCGACAATCAAGTGCTGTCAGCCTGTCAGTGTCATGTCAGCGTCAAGAGGCAATAAATAACGGTGAACGCTAATATTGTGCTGTGTAAAAATAATTTCGGAGGGACTTATTATTGTTGAAAGTGTTAACTTCAACAAAGTAAAAGTGATATACTTGCATTTCATATTAAAGGGAAGGTTTTCAGGCATACCTACTTAGTTTAAAGAAAGCATCAACAACGTCTCATCATTACCTACTTCTAATTTATTGACTTTTTTGTATCTGAATCAATATAAAAATGCTGACCTATAAAAATCATACCTTTTTCTCTTTTAGAAACTGAAGTGGAAGTACACGTCTCGCCAGAAATACAAGCTACGCCACAAACAAATATTAATAGGACAGATATCCTCAGAAAGAAAAAATCTTCTGCTTTAATATGTGATGGTAAGTAAATAATACACTGATACGTAACTTTAAAACACATCTTTCTCATTTTTGTCAATGCGGGTCGAAAAGGTATGTGTTACTGTTACATTTACTGTACAACTGCAGTACCTAATATGTTTTCTCAATAAAATATCACATCACAGCACTTTCACCATATTATTGTATTGTTGGTCATTGCTTAACTGTACCTACAACCATACCTACTATCTGCCTTAGGCTGCATTTAACCACACTTTTACTCTAGGAATAACGCTATTTACAAAGGCCAGTAGGCATGGGTATTATGCTGGCTCCAAATCTATATGCATATATTCTGTACCTACTTGTATGATTACTGTATTAATCTGTGTCATGGATGTTTTCTATGTATTTAAGTTTAAATTTATGTATTAATATTATTGTCTCATACCCATTACACTAGCCTTACTAGCTTATAAGCTAGTCTTATGAGAGTATACTCTCGAACTAGGTAGATTTGTGTGATGTCGGCTATTTATGATTATTTATTTATATTAACCCAGATAGCCCGACCAGGTGTTATAACACCGATCATTTTTTTTTTATAATTTACTCTAATGCTTGTTGCGATTTCAGATATCGCAAAATTTACCCAGGTTCCAAAAAGTGCGTTTAGGGCTATCTGGGTTAATGAAATTTTTTGAAAGGATGAAATACATTTATTTGTGACGAGACCATACAACATAATTGCATAAAGGGTGTGACAGAAATTAGAATAAAATAAAATAAAACAAAAAGCAACTATTATTTTGGCTGTGCCACGAAAAGGTTCCACCTCAGCAAGACACTAGCTCGAGTGCCAGCGCTGATCTTCCGGTGGGACTATAGATCTGAATTATACATATACTGGATATCTTGTAGAAACAGATATCCAATCCATTTTTGATTTACAAAATAGATGTATGTACACACACTATTTATCATAATTATCAATCAACAATCATTGGGAACTGTATTTGAAGAAAAAAGGTTTTCTGGCTGTTACTAGTATTAACTTTCTACAACATTAGTGAATACTTCAGATTTTAGCTCTAAGTTAGTTTCTAAGGAACGCTCTCCCAAAATTGGGTTATTGCAAGGATAATGTTGTAACAAATACAATTTTTCACCTTATATAAGTACCTGCACTGTTATCCCATACTAGTATTCAATTTAATTGCACATCCTAGTTACTTTTTCAACTTAGCTATGTTTTTATTCAGCACTTCCAGTAAATGTTTACTTTCATTTCAGATAAAACTACAACTGGGCCTCCTTTAAAAAAAAAGAAGTGTCTAAATGACAGCTTCATGAATCTTGCGCAGCAAAAACTTGACTTGGTGAAATCACAGAAGCTGTTAATCGAGCAGGAGTTGGAACACAAAAAAAAAATACACGAGTTAGAATTAGATAATTTAATTAGACAAAATGAACACAATGAAGATATTAGGCAGAAAGAGCTTATGCTCATTAATTTGAAACTCAAACATGCCACAAATAATTTAGAAAAAATTTAACTTAACATTTTCTACCTACACCCCAAGCCAAAAGTATGGAAACAAAGTTTATTCTTTGAATATTTAAAGTTTCCAATAATTATTCCTTGTGTAAATGTTAGTAACCGTTAGGCCCCCAAAAGATAAAAAAATAGAACATCCACTATTAAATATCTGCATATTGTAAAAATATATATATACTTATATACAGAGCAAAGTGGCAATTTTCATAAGCAGAATTTGCGTTATTGACTTTTATAATGTTTATAATCATTTTTATATAGTGATTTTGTAATTTATTCCGTAAGGAAATCACAGGTTTGTATAGTAATATAAGCTTGTTACCATACTTCTGGTCTGGGGTGTATATTATATATTATATATATAATTATAAAATGAATTATCGCAGTTCGTTTGTCTTGCTAACACACGAGAACGGCTGTGCAGATTTAGCTGATTTTAGTTTTGAAATGTTTATCGTAGTCAAGGGAAGGTTTAAACGGTGGGGTATTAGCAGCTTACTGACAAACACTGAATTCCAATAAAATTTAATATTAAGAACACTTGTCTTTTATTGCAATTTTAGTAGTAATTAGTACCTAATGTAACTGTTAGGTACATAGGTGAGCATTTCGCAAAAATAGGAAAATTATATTTGGACCTTAATTTCTGTCTTAATTGTAGGCAAAATTTTAGAGAAATGCTCAGGTAATGAGGGCCTTAAACACGAGCTGAAGGCTTCGCCTTTCTGTGGTAGGTACCATCAGGAGGCGCCGTAGATGTTGCCGGCCCACGTCCACTAACCAAATAGATGTGGGGCCGGCAACTAACATCTCCACGCTAGTATGTATAACGGTTTAACACTAACTGATTGGAACGTTATTGTATCGCGAATTCAGTCGCCATCAGATATATCGCAGCATATAAGGCGTTTATAAATATCTGAATACGAATCTGACTGGGCGTTACAGTACATGGTCAGATATTTATGAACGCCTTATAGGCTGCGTTATATCTGATGTTGACTGTACATGACAAGTCGTATGTGAGTCATTTTCAAAATACATAGTTGAGGGCTTTAATTAAAACAAAACTTAATTGATTCCTTTGTGTAACGATAGTTACCCATATCTTTTGTATGAGTAACTTTCGTAACAAAAGAAGTGATCGCAGTTTTGTTTTTGTGAAGCCTTTAACTATGTACATGTTTTTGAAGATGACTCATGTGTCACGTTTTAAATTTAAAGCATGCCCTTGTTCAAAAAACGCAATGAAATGTATGAAAATAGCGTCATATCTATTTCATACATTTGACTGCGTTTACGAACGCACCGTTTTAGCATAACTTGACCAGCGGTGTGAAGTGAAGAGCGTGCGGTAAAAATGGTAGGTACCTATTACAGTCTATGAACACAAAGAATGTAGGTAATTTCAGTTTTATAGGTATGTTGGCTGTCTCTTGCTCTTATAAGATTGATATATAAACCTTTTCGATTTCACCCAAACCGGAATATCGATCTAAAAGCTCACGGTCTGTACGGATACGACACGTCACAGCGTAAACGCACTGTTAACTTATTTTGAGCATCGGTTTGGTCGCACCTTCCCTTGTAAATAAATAAGTAACAAACAATTTAATAAAAGTAAACATTGTAAATAAAAATAAGTCATAACAAAATATAATTTTGTATTTATACCTATGTCATTCAAAATGCAATAATTTGGTATCTTGGATGTGAGCTGACGATGGAGACGGAAGTTGGTCATATAGGGATTTCTAAACAACACATAATAAACCCATGTTTCGGCTCATTTGATTCGTCTTGACGAACAATGAACCTTTTGGATGCATTAATTAACGCCATTAACCGATAGTATATACGTCACTAAAGTGTAAGTAGGTACCTATACATAAATGAAGTAGGTAGCTAATTAGGTAGGTACATTTTTTTATTTTAAGATTAATAGGATTCGAGCATAAGATCTGAATGAAAATGGTTATGAGATTCCAAATAAGCAGCAGTTGCGTCGAGTAGAGGAAGTAAAATACTTAGGCCACATTCTACTGTCCAGTATGAAGGACGACAAGGACATTGGGAGGCAAAGACGAGCCATAGCGGTGCGAGCCAATATGCTAGCTAGGAGGTTCGCCAAATGCAGTGAGGGCGTCAAGAGGCAACTCTTCCTCTCTTACTGCACTAGCGTCTACACAGTAGAACTGTGGTCTAGGTACACCTGCGCCGCGCTGAGCGACATGCGAGTGCAGTACAACAACGCGTGGCGCGCAATGTTCCGGCTGCCGCGCTGGTGCAGCGCCAGCGCTATGTTCGCCGAGGGGTGCGCGCCGGGCTGGGCCGCGCTGCTACGCACGAGGAGTGCAAACGCCAGAAAGGCCATCTACGCCTCCTCCAACACCCTACTCGCGGCGGCGAGAGAGTGGGATGCCAGTCCGCTCCACGAGCGCTGGAGAGGCTACCATAAGTGATGAGTGCCTCCAATCAGAGTCAACCCGTCGCGAACGATTTCCTCGCCTTTCTGCAGCAACAGGAGAAGCTGCAGCTGGAAGGCAAGATGGATGCGGTGACCGCTGTCCAGTTCAGTTCGCGGGCATCAAGTTTCACCGTCGAGGACATCTGTAAAGCTAAGCAGGTGTTGTGCCAGTCCCTTGGGATCGTCGGCACATACGTACCTCACCGGAAAGGGGATGAAACTGGAAAGAAGACCCTTGCGGATATAATGAAGATCCTAAGGGAGTACCAAGATCGGATTCCGGAGTTTGTGGCGACGGGTGCCCCTATCCTGCCGTCTCATGTTCCGGATAGTATCGATGTTAGCTGCTTGTATAAGGACATCGTGGCCCTAAAAACAAGTTTAGCCGAAATAATTTTGAAATTTGAAGCTGCCCAAGTCACTATTACTGAGTTACGCAACGAAGTTACTAGTTTGCGAAATAGTGCTCCAGCTCAGTCGGTAATAGCATCAAATTTCAAGAGCGACGACCGGCCCGCTTCTACTAACGCCGGCTACTATTAACGCCGAGTCTGTTAATTTGCGTGTTGCTGACACTGTAAAAGGTGCCGCACCCGCCGCTCCACCGCCCGCGCGCCCCCCGCACTTGCGGCCGCCTCAAGTTTCTACGTCACGCCAGCGTGCTTATGCTGACGTCGCCGGTCAGCCTGTCGCAGCTGACCGGGCTTCCTTGCCTTCTAAGGCATGTACAGTACGGGTTCTCGATAAAGAAAAGTCCTCCAGCACCAATGTGGATAAGGAGGGATTCACACTGGTGGAAAGGAAGAGCAAGGCGCGCAGGGCGCCCGGCAAGACTCTGAGTGGCACTGCCGAGCCGGTTGGTTCTGGTCTTCGGATTGCCACACCGAGTAAGGCGCTCTATGTGTCGCGCTTGCATCACTCCGCCGTGGCTGACGATGTGGTGGAGTACGTCCGCCGGAAGACTGGCTTCTCGCTGAGGGTGCACCAGCTGCAGTCCCGGCACTACGTGCACTTCAGCTCGTTTGTGGTGCGCGTGCCGCGGCCGCTGCAGAGCACCATCGCAAGTGCAGACTTCTGGCCTGTTTCGGCGGTTTCGGGGCAATCTGCCGAATCCTGCGCCAGATCAGACGACGCAACGGAGCCACGCAGTTACGTCGCCCACATCAAACTAGATTTAAGCTTTTCTAAAATGTAATTTTGTAGTTCACAGTGCCTTGGTTTATACTGTCATACTGTGTATTAACTAATTTGAATAAATAAATAAATAAGCCTGTGGTCACGGGGCCGGGGTAACCTGTGGCTAATTATGTGTATGTGTAATATGTCTGTATGTATGTAGATATAGGCACACACTGGCTTAGGGACCCCTGTTGGGGTGACTATACAAATTAGGTATATTTGTATAGGGTTAGGTAGGTAAGTAAGTAAGGTAAGTTTGGTAATGTAATGTAATTGGTAAGTAAGTTAACTATCCAGCGTGTGTCTGCACAGACTGCGTACAGCTAAGGGTTGACTATGACTAGGGAGCCTACTGCCCCAAGTCCCTAACCTAACACCTTAACCTACGACTTGTAGCGGGAAATCTGTTACCAGGAGACCTAAGGTAACAGATGGATTCCTACGGGGAGGAACGGGGTGTCGGGGAGTGGTGGTTTTCTTACTGCCAGTCAACCAGGCTCAGTTGACCGATTAAGGGCTTGAGGGTGTCTTCGCCACAGTAAGAGGAGCTTATTCTAAGGGGTTGGATGGGACCATACGCTCAGAGAGTAGCCCTGAACACGCATGGGGTCGGGTAAGAGAGGTAGTGAAACACCAACGGACAATTGGTATCTAATTTATTTTACTTCCTAACGCTATATATACAAATATCACGTACAGCACACTACTATACATTTTCTTTGTTTACTGTACGTGTAAATTGCAAGATGAGCTTGCTCTCAATTGTTGATTTGCGTAAATGCATCGAGGTTGCTGATGCATGAATTCTGTTCTCTGAACAAATGTGTATTTGTAAATTGTATTTTGTGTTTTTGTTTTTGTGTTTTAATTTTAACTTTATATAATTGTAATCTCCTTTATTCAATTGCATTCTTAGGTTAGATTTCTTTACAATAAATTTATATAAAAAGTAAAATACAATAAAGTAATTACAAAACATAAATACATTATAAAAAGACCTAACCTAGGGTGCCGCCGGCAGCGGGGCAGGGCCCAGGCTACCGGTGGTTAGGGCTGTAGAGAGAGGAACCTCCTGACAATGCGCGCCGTGTCCAGGAGTACCGCCTTCTGTATCTGACCCTTGATCCAGCCATCTAGCGAGAGTCTCTTAAGATGTTTGTCGAGACTCTTCGCTATAAGACCGTTCGCCGAAACGACTATCGGGACAATGATCGTCGAGTCAACATCCCACATGGCGGTCACCTCGTGAGCCAAGTCAAGGTACTTGCTGAGTTTGTCCTTCTCAGCCTTCACGAGGTTCTCGTCATGGGGGATGGTGATGTCGACGAGCACTGCCTGGCGCTTGGATCGATCTACCAACACGATATCAGGCTTATTGGCTACAATAGTCCTGTCCGTGATGATAGATCGATCCCAATAGAGCGTGGCACGACCATTCTCAAGAACTGGCAACGGTGCGTACTTATAGTACGGCACCTCAGACCCCACAAGACCGTATCGAAGAGCAAGTTGCTGGTGAATAATCCTGGCTACTTGGTTATGTCTGTGCAAGTACTCGCCGTTAGCAAGATGAGAACAACCGGAGATTATATGCCTGAGTGACTCGCCGGGACGGCGGCATGCCCGACAAATGTCGACCGTACCGTCCTTCAGGATATATCTCCGGTAATTGTTCGTCATCATTACTTCGTCCGCAATTGCACAGACAAAACCTTCGGTTTCCCCGAAGAGATCCCCGAAGCGTAGCCAGTTCACCGACGCGAGCAGATCCACATCGGGCCCCGTAAGGGCCTTGTAGAACCGCCCGTGTAGCTCCTTGCTCTTCCATACGGCCCTGCGGTCATCGGTGCTAAGCACCTTTGGTCTGCGCCAATTCTCGTTTGCTAAGGAGAGAGAGGTGAGGCCTTTGTCAACTGCTACTACATCGCGATGAATCCCACACTCGTTGTTTAGGAAATACTCCCTAAGACTGCACACCTCGCGGTTATGGAGGTCCTTGGCGTTTAAAAAGCCACGGCCCCCACACTTACGCGGGATGTACAGTCTCATAACTGACGAGCGTGGATGCCTCATGCGGTGTGTAGTGAGCAGCTGACGGACCCTCGTATCCAGGGCGTCCAGCTCAGTCTGAGTCCACCTTAGTATGCCAAAGGAGTAAGTGAGCAGAGGCATCACCCAAGCGTTGAAGGCGCGCGCCTTATTGGCACCGGACAAAAGACTGTTAAGTACTTTTGTCAAACGACAAAAGAAACGCTCCTTCAGCGCCTGTCTAATGTCTCCGTCCGCAATACCCAATGACTGTGACATACCAAGGTACTTGTAGGTTTCAACTTCGGAGATAGACCTGAGGGACATTGTCTCAGAAAGTTGTAAGTTCGCGGAATTTACGACTTTCCCCCGCTGTACATGCATGACCGCACACTTGTCTACACCAAATTCCATTTTGATGGCGCTACTGAAGGTTTCAGTTACTTCCAGTAGTTCCACCAGATCCTGGCGTTTTGTTGCATACAGCTTAAGATCATCCATGTACAGCAGATGAGAAATGACCTCACCTCCTCTTCGAAGCCGGCAACCTAGTCCTGAATCCTTTAGCAGAGTGCTGAGCGGATTCAGGGCTAGGCAGAACCACAGAGGACTCAAACTGTCACCCTGGAAAATACCTCTCTCAATCCTTATCAAGTCCTGCGGGCCAGGGGGGCCATCCCCGCCACCTGGTTGACGAAGGACTGTGGTCCACTGCCTCATACACGCGCCTAAGAGGGATCTTAGAGCTGTATCGATTTTATACAGCTCTAAGATCCTCTCCAGCCATGAATGAGGCACCGAATCATAGGCCTTCTTATAGTCAATCTAAGCGGCCGAGAGGGACCCCCTGTTCCGCCGGACTTGTTGGCAAATGGTCGTGTCAATGAGAATTGTAATTATTATTATTCCTTTATTTATTTCGTATCTTAGGTTAGGTTTTTACAATATATGTATATAAAAAGTAAAATACAATAAAGAAATTACGAAATATATAAACACATTATAAAAAACCTAACCTAGGGTGCCGCCGGCAGCGGGGCAGGGCCCAGGCTACCGGCGGTTAGGGCTGCAGAGAGAGGAACCTCCTGACAATGCGCGCCGTGTCCAGGAGTACCGCCTTCTGTATCTGGCCCTTGATCCAGCCATCTAGCGAGAGTCTCTTAAGATGTTTGTCGAGACTCTTCGCTATAAGACCGTTCGCCGAAACGACTATCGGGACAATGATCGTCGAGTCAACATCCCACATGGCGGTCACCTCGTGAGCCAAGTCAAGGTACTTACTGAGTTTGTCCTTCTCGGCTTTCACGAGGTTCTCGTCATGGGGGATGGTGATGTCAACGAGCACTGCCTGGCGCTTGGATCGATCTACCAACACGATATCAGGCTTATTAGCTACAATAGTCCTGTCCGTGATGAATGATGATAGATCAATCCCAATAGAGCGTGGCACGACCATGCTCGAGAACTGGCATCGTTATAATTATTATTATTATTATGGAATCTCAAATTCTAGAATAAAATTATTTCATTTCATTTCAAATACCTAAGTAGGTACTGAATGTGAAAAGATAAAAACCGGGTACCGAGTAGTCGACATTGTGCACTTTTTTAAAAATAGGTAGCCTATTTTTAAAAAAGTGCACAATGTCGACTACTTTGATTCAAATAACTATTTGGAAAGAATGAAAAGTCGTTTTATATGCTAGGTATGTTTTTCTAAATTCCTTACAGTCTAGCGAAGTAATCTTGAATCAGGAGCCTTCGCTCTATATTACGTGCCCCTCTATCTTCCTGTTGTGGTTGTTTTGGCACAATATCGTCCTCATCCAGCAGTGGATACTCCGGGTCTTCTGGAGGAACTTCGTCCCTCTGCTGAATGGCCAAGTTATGTAGCACTGCAGTTGCTACGATGATCCCCGGTACTCGTTGGACTTTCATGCTGATTCCTCGTGATAATATGGGGAATCTCCTTTTCCATATTCCGAACGCTCGTTCCACAACATTCCTAGTTTTTATTTGAGACTCTTGATACAGTGCCTCCGCTTGTGTATGAATATCACGGTTTGCGAGAGGTGTCATCATGTAACTGGTTTGAGCATAACCACTATCTCCCAACAGCAAAATATTGTCATATTTTCCTTGCAAGAAATTTCTTTTTAAGGCAAAGTTATCCCAAATATTCGAGTCGTGTGCAGAACCATGCCATCGTGCCACTACATCTAAAAATGCCAGATTAGCAGCAGCAACACATTGGGTGTTTATAGAGAAGTACCCTTTCCGATTCCTGAAAATCTCTGCATGATTTCCACCTGTAGACAAAATTTCAAATTATTTAAGCACTATAATTGCCTTGTTGTTACAATCTTTGTTTTGAATAAAGTAACTTTCTACTAACCTGGAGACAACGCCAGTCGCACATGTGTACAGTCTATAGCCCCATTTACGCGAGGGAACTTCGCAATTTTGTAAAATTCTGCAGCAATTCTGCGGTGTTCTTCAGGAGAACATGGGAATTGCACATACGTGCGGTATAGTGATGCAATAGCATGAGTGACTCGGTGCACTATGCGACATGCGGTGGACTCGTCAACACCAATCACGTCACCACAAGTGATTAATTGGCTTCCTGTTGCATAAAATCTTAAGCAACATAACAATTGATTCATTGGAGAAACGGCATTATTTCTGGAACAAAAAAAATACAGTTTTCTGTTGATTGCAATTTGTAAATATTATGTAATGCGTGCATCAATAACTTTGGTTAGGTAGGTACACAGGTACCTGTTAAATTTACTTACTTGTTGGAATTGAATATCAACTGATTTTCGATTTGTTGCAACAGTATTTGCACGGTTTCTTTCCGTAATCGGAACCTTCTAATGAATTTTTTATCATTCAGCGTTTCAAATAGATTGGTTCTTGTATTAACGTCCCGATGTATAACTGGCCTATTTAGGAACTCTATTATTTCTTCATCATCGTCGGAATGAATAATCGAAATATCCATAATGTTTGCTACAAATTTTAAAAATTCCGCCAAATCAGCCAAATGTTACAAACATAACCTACAAAAGTAAACGTCAAGTCATTTCAAATATGGCGCTAATCGCGTTTAGCCGAGTTAAATAGCCTCTGATGGGCGATTAATTTTGACAGTTCGCTAAACGCGATTAGCGATTTATTTAGCGTGGTGCAAGGCGTTAAACGTTATTTTGTATTTAATTCAGATTTAAATCTCATTTAGCGCTGTGGTGCAAGCCGCCCTAAGTGTCTAAACTATGTTTAAATTAAAAAGTCCTCGGAACCAGTGTATCAAAACACTTCTTTTATTGATTCCTCGGCTTGAAAAAATATCAAAATGACAGTATATTCTCTCAGTGGGCGCCAATGTAAGCTTGTATTTTAGCTGTTAGATAAATTTTTAAATGAATTATTTCAGAGATGTATAGAGGAAGGAAATCAAACCAACCAGATTAACAATTACAAAATATATTGCATAAAGAAACACACTTACATTATTTGAACAATAATGCACAGAAAGCTTTAACAGAATTTTATAATTTGAAATATAAGCCTAAATATAAGAAATAAAACATGAGACCATAAGGGTCGCTTTGTGTTGATTCGTCGATCGAATATACTGCCAAGAATGATATGAAATTTTATAGCTCTACAGAATTAAATAATTTTAATTGACTCACAGGAATCACTGTCAAACCGTATCTTAAGAGAAATCTCCCGTCTTCTCCTAAATTGAAATCACGAACGGTTTGAAGTCTGTTACGTCCTGCAGATCTTGAAAAGAACCTCTACTGAAGAGTCTCCATTGAGTCTTCAAAGAAATCGATGAAATGTATTAATGTATATAATTTAGAATTTATCATTTATTTTTGTCTATCATTTATTTATCCCACCCGCTACGTCCGTGAAGACAGCCTCCCAGTAACCATATTTCAGGCACGCCGCTAACACTTAAACAATATTGCTGCCGAAGGATCTGCTCCCTTTCTTAATTTAGATTTTTAACAACAATTTCCCAGCAAATAATAGTTTTAGGGTTTTAACACTTCAACTAATTATTTTCTTTCCTTCAAAACAATCCAAATCCTTGATACTGTAATATATGTTATGATGTGGTCGACAAGGGACGTTGAAGGAGACAAAGTATATGCCGAGCTCTAGATAGTAGTGAACGTTTAATTACTTAAAACATTAGCTTATATACATTTTTACAATAAGGTTAACGCTTATCCAAGCAATATGCATTATGCTACAGTAAACCATTGTGTTACTGTTGAATACTAAATGTAGACATTAGCTACATACTACAGCTTCCCCGTAAGATCCCTTCACCCCCGGGGTGCTGGAGAAAAAGAAAAAAATAATAATGCATGTTACTTGTTTACAATTCGAAATGAAGATGGGGACCACTGTGTAAACTTAGTACTAGTATAGTAGTAGTACTAAGTTTATACACTTTACAAAAATGTATCAAAAATTAGTTGGTCACCCCCTAAAAAAAATATCGTCATGTCCCAGTGTCACTGTTTCAAAAGAAATATTTTATAGGTAGTTGAAGTTAAATTTTTTTTTTTTTTTTTAATTCCTGTCTGTTTCAACAAAATAATCAGTATTATTATCAAATAATCTCTCTCAAAATAAAAAAAATATAAAAAATTGCCATTAAAGTTGTGTATTAATCACATATAAGGTACTGGTAGTACGGTATCGGTACATTTACCTTATAAAATATCTAATGCCGTACCAATGGAGTCTTCGCTCCAAAAATAATTAACGGGAATGGCTACCCAGGGCATGGTCACCCTATATAATATCCTCAATGGGCTACGCGTCCACGCGCACCCTTTACTCAAAACATGGGCATGGTCACCCAAATGGCATATCAGGCTACATGTACTATGTGCCTGTAAGTCGGAGTCGCAAATACATTAAGACTTAATAAGCCTCCAACTGTTTTCACGGAGGGCACGATAGTCCAGAACACCATGAGCAAACAAGAAGGACTAGCGCCCAAACTTTATACTTAATCAATATGTACCGTACCTTACCAAGTACTGAGAGAGTAAAAAAATATATTTGAAATTAAAATTTCATATTGTAATACTTTATAAAAGAAATATCTACGCAAATATAACTCAATTAACTGTCACTAAATTATTAGGTGATCAATCCAATAACTAGCTATAGTATAATTGTTCAATAAAATTTCTAAGTGTGAATATCAAATTACATTCACCAATAATTAAAAGTTTACTTGTAGACAGCGAACACGCGTGATCTACTTAAAATTTTTGCTTACGCGCGGACTTCGCGGCGGCGTATGCATTTCCGTGCGGTCGGAAATTGCGAAATGTGTAAGTTGTTTACGACATTTGCATCTAAAAATTATTAGCGATAATTATTACAATGATTTTAAGTGATGATATCTGGTTTAAAAAATTAATAATTAGAAATGCTAAGTGACACGGGTAACAATTTCATGTACGAAAGTTATCTAACAATTTATGTATGCAAAAGAAAAATTTTGAATGAATTGGGCGTTAACCTGTATAGCTAATTAATTATTATATAAAAAATATTCTCTTAATAATAATATTCTTATATTCCAAATTAGTATATAAATCTTGCAAATCAGTAGACATAATAAAATTAACTCGTGCGTAAATGTAAAATAACTATAACCGAAAACATAAGTTATACAATAAAATATTCACTTACTTAATTCAACGCTTACGTAGGAGTAATGCTTAACGATATTGAGGTCATCACGTGTTGTCACGTTGCGCGATGCATGGCGGGACGTTGATGCGCTGGCGGCTGGCAGGCACGTGGAGCACGATGCCGTTGCTGATGCGCGATGCGATGACGGGCCGGGCTAACCCTGGACACCCTCGAGCATGGGCCGGGATTTCCCTGGACACCTCTTGAGATGGGCCGGGATAACCCTGGACTCCTCTTGATTTGCGAGCCGGGATAACCCTGGACAACGCTCTTCTTTTCTTGAGACTTGTTTCTTCTTATGGCTTCTTTCATAATTGTCTTCTTCTTTTTTCAAGTTAATTCAAATCTTCATTCTTGAGACTGCATCGTCAGTCTGGTGGTTGCCGTTGTCGCTGTTGCTGGTGTCCCGGACGGTGCGGTGTCCCGCCGCACCGTCCGGTGCGAGGTTCTGAGGTTCTGGCTGGTTCAGAAGTTCGTCTTCGGAACGTTAGTGCAGGATCGCCATGTAATATATGTTATGATGTGGTCGACAAGGGACGTTGAAGGAGACAAAGTATATGCCGAGCTCTAGATAGTAGTGAACGTTTAATTACTTAAAACATTAGCTTATATACATTTTTACAATAAGGTTAACGCTTATCCAAGCAATATGCATTATGCTACAGTAAACCATTGTGTTACTGTTGAATACTAAATGTAGACATTAGCTACATACTACAATACGAACCATGCTTAACTCGTCCTTGGTATTTTAAATACTAATATTACCGGTTTTCATTATTCCGGCTATTAATCCTCGAAAATATGTAAAAATTTACTATCCATCATAGCTCTTCAAATCTTTCTCTGACTTTTCTTCTTGACAGCACACGAAGATTCCAAATTTTAACTTTCGAATCCTGCCATAGTTAATTTTCATAGAGCAGTCCCGTCTTCAAAAAGGTAAAAACTTTCGACGACGATATTCCGAAAGAGACGGACACATGCGTGAAAAACGCTACGTCACACAAGGCTGCAAAGTTGTTATTTGGCGCGAGTGTTGAAATTGAAAGCTGAGCGAGCGAAGGAATCTAAGATTGAACCATGAGCGAAGCGAATGGTTCAAAGATAGATTCCTGAGCGTAGCGAGGCTTTCAAGACACGAGAAGCTAAATAATTTTGCAGCCATGCGGAACACACAACTTTTCACCTCACTACAGCGAGGAAAATTCAAGATTCAAGAAAAACAATTAAAACATAAAAATAATCATATTTAATTTTGCCTTCTATTTAACACATCAAATTTAAAACATAAGACACTCAAATCCAAACCAAATAAATACGAGAGAAGCGCACATATTAAAAATTAAAAGTAATATGGCCGTAATTTGTATTATCATCGTGTATATTTTATCGTTGAGAAAACTACTTGACACATTCGTTGTGAATGTGGGAGAATGGCATTCTGGGAAGGATTACCTAGTTGGCCATTCGGAAGTATTTTCCATAACACTTGCTCTGGAAGTTATTGGACGATGGGATCCGAACAAGATTATTTCGGCTTTATCTTCTTTAAAAACGCCAATAGTTTCGGTAAATTACGTATGGTCTCCAAATATTTATAACAAATCCTTTTTCGTTTTAATGCAGGCTTTTAGCATTGAATAAAATACTCCACATTGGGCTTAAGTTTCTTGTTTTCGATAAAGTAAGTAAGACAACAGTATGTATTCTCCACAGAACAAATTTACGTTGTTTACGTGAACTGGGAAAACTTCCAACTTTTTAATTAGTTATTTTTTTCTCGGGTGCGTTCAGAAATTACACTCTTATGTTCCAACTTTTATAACAAATAAATATTAAAATTTGTGTTGTATTTAATATATTTACTAGTCAAAATATGTAAATGAAACTGAAATACTTACTATTAATATATATAAACATATTCAACATAAAATGAAGTGTAAAAAAATAAAAACTTATAAATCTGTAACCACAAACCAGGTTTCTGGACGTGATATTGTAGGTGTATTTTTTTAAAAAGAAGTATTCAAACGTACATATGATTTTAGCCGGCCTGACCAGATCGCCCTTTATTAGCATGCGTTGATGGGTTATTCAAAGATTTGTCGACTGATGAAATCAGTCACGCGTTGAAGGAGTCTTAAATATAAAAAAGTTACATGCACCACAGAGAATCAAAATCGTCGTGTTCGAAATTCAAATGACTTTTGCACGCTAGCGGATAAAATAGACTTTTGCACGCAGATTTCGCCCTATAAACG
This sequence comes from Apotomis betuletana, assembly GCA_932273695.1. Classification (NCBI taxonomy): domain Eukaryota; kingdom Metazoa; phylum Arthropoda; class Insecta; order Lepidoptera; family Tortricidae; genus Apotomis; species Apotomis betuletana. The sequence goes on along the minus strand of OW026321.1, from coordinate 10,791,090 downwards.
GAGGTTTTCCGAGCGAGTGAGGTGAAAAAGGTGTTTGCTGTCCTGATAAGAAAAGTAGACGCAAAGCGTTTTGTACGAATCAATGGAACATCAATAACATAAATGGAGACTTTTTTTAATAATATAATATTTGATGGCGTTCTAATCAATGCTCAAAAAAAGGCATCGATTCGTTATCGCTAAAATTTTACTTGATATCAGGAACTTCCCGATTATTTTATAAAAAGCAATGTTAGAACTTTCATATGACTTCTAGAAGCCCTAGAAGGTGCCCGCAATTTCGTCCGCGTACCCCTTTTTTGTTTTCCGTAGTCGGATAAAAACTATCCTATAACCATATGTGTATATCCAGCTATCCCCGTACCAAAATTGGTTAAAATCAGTCCAGCAGTTTCGACATGATGAGAGGAAAAATGTTTTGCCCACAGATGCCGCTGTGCCACCGGCGCCGCTAATACTAATGGCCCCTGTCCATAGAAAAAAAAAACAATACACTTTTCGAATTTTATGATAGTATAGATCGTATTTGAATTTCTACAGCCAATGGCATTACTGTAATCATAATGTCAATATCCTCGTATTTATCCAATAGAAGCAATCCGTACATGACCCGGAGCTCAACTGAGCAATATTTATTGCTCTGAGCTTGTTTATTTTATTTATTTCATATCTGCGACTTATACGATGTAGTCCAATCAAAGAAGATTTACTATTGCAATAAAAAAATAAGCGGATGACGTAGCCCATATTATGGTATTCGCGTTCCTAACATTTCGAAGGATTTACAGCTTCCGTTTCCACGGTGTATAATCCGTTTAAATTGTTTTATGTTACTGTGTGATAATCGCGGACGTCGAAGAAAATATAAAGGAAGATTTATAGAACTGGAAAGAACGAATAAAACATAATTATATAAAGGTGTGTCAGAAATGATAAAAAATAAAATAAAAAAAGGCAACTATAATATTATGATGGCTGTGCCACGAAAAGGTATGTTTCTCCTCTTCCAATATTTTTATTTATAACACATCAGTGATAGTTAACATTTTAATAGTCAGGAATTAACGCGTAATAATTAAAAAATATGGGAATAAGTAATATGCTTTTATTTCAAGTCACGCACCAATGCAAAACGTTATTGTTTTAGCTAATCTAGTCATAATCATTAATGCAGTAAACAATAAATTGTTTGTGAAATAAGGTACATTGGTCTACTTTCCTGTTGAACCCAGGCACCTAGTTAAGGGGTGTGCGAAAAAATCAATTAAATTGAAGCACTTAGCATCACTCGGTTCAATTATGGAAGACCATGAGTTTTTATTTCAGAATTCTTCAACTATCCTCATTGACTGGACTACCGATGGCTTTGCTGCATGCTGACAAACGATGACACTTTAAACTTGCAATGTTTCTATAAATCGCATTAAGTCTTCAAAGCGCGCGTCCTCTGATCACGTCCATTTTCAGTGGAACTTAAAACGTCTTAAAATATCTCATGTTATTCGGCTTCAAAATGGCGATTTTGTTAGAAGAAAGAAGACTGTTATTATATTGAAACTATTACTTAAGTCAAACAGTATTAAGGAAAGAAATTATTTCATGGTTCAAACATCGGTACTAATCTCGGTCGTTTCCGGTAGCCATATCATATTATTATTAAAAACGCATATATTACTATGACTTCCCTTTTCCGCGACTCATCGCGGTAGTCTTGCTCGCGCGGTATTGGAACGAAAGTGACAGGTAGTATTTGCCGCATGTCACATTTTAGCTAGACATCCTGGTCAGTCTATCTTGTTTATGACCGTTATCGGTTCTGCAAGTCCTTAGCACATTTCTGATCTTTCAATCAATAAAGGTTTCGATAATCGCACGATTATTGTAAGAGCGTTGGCACACATGTCATCAAGTTTACATTTTAAATGCCAACTTATAAATAATTACACAGATCGTGGTTGTTTTACAAAACACTGCAGCGACAGTCATAACAAACGTCACTCCGCACCGGTTCGTATGTGAGGCACAGTACTCAGAATTGGAACAGTATTAACATTGAAAATGTTTGTCTTCCTGATCGAGTATAGAGCCGCGATTAGATTAGATCAGATTCATTTATTTCATAATATAAAGCGGATTTATGAAATTGTGGCATTTGCCTGTAGTTTCGCAGATATGAGAGGTACACGGATGGGCCATGTAGAGGACAACCGCGTCCGTCGGCAATCGTCTACATGGACACTCCGAAACTCAGCGATGAGCAAGGAGCGAATGGACTGTAATAAGAAAATAGGTAACGAAACGGACGAACGAAAACGCAAACTAAAAATCAACGGTATATATTTACACAAATTAACAAACACAACAAGGATCGGAAAACACTTAATTTACTCTTAACTAATATAGTCTCTGTCTAGAATGAATTTAACACTGATCGCGGACCGATGGTACTACGCTACTGTATACAAAGATGGTTAATACTCGGAAGTAAAGTGGAGAAGTGAAGTGGCGGATCGATGATCAACGCTCTGACTACGGAGTGGTACTCTATGTAGTATGAAGGTGAACTGAACTGAACTGTGTGGCGGATCGATGATCAACGCGCGGACTACGGAGTGGTACTCTACGTAGGATACAAGATGACTGTGTTTACATACAAAATTGGCCGTCCTTTTATACAAATCGACTCTAGGATCAGGGGGACGCCCGCCCTGTCTTTCTACATTAAATTACAAAAGTTATACATGACTGAGCTTAAAACTAACTTATTCTACGGATTGACGCCGTTAGAATTTACAATATATCTGCGTGTTTACGCTGTGGGAGCTCCCGTCCGACTGTGAGGCGTGAAAATACCTAAAGATTCTTTGTCCCCGGCAAGAGGCCGTCTCGCTCGCACCGTCCGAGATATACACTCGCGCGGTCACTCTTAACGCGCTGCGCGCTGCGAGTCCCGTTTAGTCTTTGATTTGTCGTGTTCTCGGACGGTTGCGGCCGGGACAATGTTTTACAAAATTACTTTATTTACTGAAATCTACAGTTTTATAAAGTTTCATATTAATCTATGATTTTTCCTTAATTTTTACATCGAACGTAAACAAAGATGACTCATCTGTTTTCGACCAAGAAGGGAAAGTTTACGATGAGTCACCTTTGTCTTTACGTGGTCTTTTTACTAAGATATGACGGGAGCTCTACATGAATAAATGATTATACACGTAAGGGAAATAAATCCTTTTAGCCACTTTTACGGGCAACAATCTTACATCTAGTTTATAAGTAATATTTATTTATTAATTTCCTTAAAAACTAAATGCTTCGCAAAGCTGTCCGTAACAGGCCATATGGTTAAATATGCGTCTGCCAGAGGGCTTCAAAGTGCAATTCGAATTCCCAAAACCGGCTGAGATTTTCTAAAATAAAAAAAAAACATGGATGTCTTTTTGAGCTCACTATTCAAGAAACGGAAAAATAATAATCTAGGGATTAAATTAAGCTATAGTTTGAGCCATCTTAAGAGGCGGGCGGTCAAAAAATGTAGGCGGTAGCGCTGCCGTGCTAAGGTAAAAAGCGATCTGCACGTACTCCGCAATGACATTATAAAACTCGTTTCGAACCTAGAAATGTGTGCACGCGAACGTGCACTACGAAACGTCAAAACCTGCACGACGCGCTCCTGCAAAACTCAAAATGTAGGTATAGTTCTGCCGGCCGAATGTTCGGCGGCCGGATACCAAATATACGGTTGGTGGTCAGGCCGAACATTCTATTCGGTATCCGGTTAAACTACTATCCGTTGCATCTCTAGTTTAAGCCGTTATTAATGTTATTATGTTTATGGTATTTTTGGAGCGAAAGTACCTACCAATCGTTGCTTTACTGTTCCCAATCTGTGCCCCGTCCGCGAACACCGGTAGTTCTCATTTTGAATGACGCCTCGTTTGATTTACGCCCGACTTTGTTTATGTTTGTGTAAAAAAGCAATTTGTACAACACGGCAGACTCGAAATGAATAAGTGACTTTTGATGGCCGAAGTGGAATAGTTCCGTTCATTCATGCTTTTACGATTTTTGAAATGGAATGTTTTACGTTGGTTTAAGTTTGGGATTGGATTTTTTGATGATGAGATGAGTTTCCACGTTTATATTCGAAATGCATATTCGTATCTCTAGAATATAGAATTATATTAGTCTTCTAAAATAGATTTTGTAAATTTTCACAATGTTGAACTGCAATTACAATAAAATACTGTTAATTACTTAATTAAGATAATTGTTGGGCAATCGAATCCACTAATATTATAACATTTGTAGTTTAATTTAGAAAATTTCAATACTAATAATGTAAATGTCACATTTTTCTCAACAACAAACCGTCGATGGTAATAAAGCTGTACTAATTTGATATGAAATTTATAGAATTGTAAGGACTCATGTTATTATGTGAAATATTAGATATTTTTATACATAAATGAAATAAATGTCAACAAGCCTTCTGTCGCCTAGAAACTTATTTCGTGGAACGTTTCATTTCGCCGAAGAATCATTTCA